>JAROYC020000003.1:1908089-1937779 GCA_029619255.2 Dynastes hyllus | reverse complement strand
TTAAATTAATTAATGGCAAATAGTCTATTTAGGATGTCTTTTAAATTAGGTGTATCTTTTGGATGAAATAACAATTACAATTAATAACTGAAATATCTTTTTTAAGAATACAAAAATGCACTAAATAAAAATAAAAATTAATGCAGCTAGTGGTTTTCTTTTTTTTCTTAAAATTTAATTCTTTATGTTTTTATTATATTTTTTTTTAATTATAGTTTAAGTTTAGTTCATTTATAAGTTGATCTTTTCATATCCGCATTTAAAAAGGAAAATAGCGTAAACTTTTTACCACAACATTCACCCCGAGTTTCAACCAGGGGCCCCCTCATGTGTTTTTTGGCAGGTTTGTAAAAATATGATCATTGTAGGAGCTATTCACCGGCATGAGTTTTTAAGTGGCACTTCAGCAGATATCTGCTAGTAAACCTTTTATTGCATGTTGAACAAGGTAACTTCTCAACAGTATGTCTTATCATATGTTCCCTTAAAGAGGAAGACTGTGTGTACTTTTTATCGCATAATTTACAGGAAAATTTCTCTCCGGTATGTTTTTTAATATGCTTCCTTAAAGAGGAAAAGTGTGTGAACTCTTTATCACATAATTTACAGGAAAATTTCTCTCCAGTATGTTTTCTCATATGAACATGTAAATAGGAAGACTCTGTAAACTCTTTATCACACAGTTTACAGGAAAACTTCTCTCCAGTATGTTTTTTCATATGTACACCCAAAAAGTAAGTTGTTGCAAACTGTTTATCACATAATTTACAGGAAAACATCTCTCCAGTATGTCCTCTCATATGCCTCCTTAAAGAGGAATGATATGCAACATCCATAATTTGGGAAAGTTCTCCCCATATTTTTTCCCCATATGTACTTTTAAAGAGGAAGGGCTTGTAAACTCTTTATCACATGACTTACAGGAAAACTTCTCTCCAGTATGTTTTTTCATATGTACTGTTAAAGAGGAAGGGCTTGCAAACTCTTTATCACATAATTTACAGGTTCCCCCGTATTTTTTCCCATATGTACACTAAATGGAAGCCCCTTTAAAGTCATCGCATAATCTACAAAAAACTCTCCATTATGTTTTTTTATATGTAGATTTAAAGAGGAAGCCTGTGTGAACTGTTTATTACATAATTTACATGAAAACTTCTCTCCAGTATGCTTTTTTATATGTAGACTAAAAGAGGAAGCCTGTGTGAACTGTTTATTACAAACTTTACACGAAAACTTCTCTCCAGTATGTTTTTTCCTATGTTTCTTTAACGAGGAAAACTGTGTGAACTTTTCTTCGCATAATTTACAAGAAAATTTCTCTCCAGTATGTTTTTGTATATGCACCTTTAAAGAGAAAGACTGTCTGAACTGTTTATCACATAATTTACAGGAAAACTTCTTTCCAATATGTTTTTTCATGTGCTGTGTTAGGTGAGAAGATTTTTTGTATGATTTGTTACAGAGCCAAAGTTTATTGCCGGTATGAGTTCTTATGTGGGAATTCAACAGATATTCTGCAGTAAACTTTTCATCGCAACAACTACATGCAAATGGTTTTTCCTCTGTATGTGAACACATATGCACTAGCAAGTCGGCCTTACTAATATACCTATTCTCGCAGAAATTACAAGCATGCAGCTTTTCCTCATTATGAATTTGCATTTAGTTAGCCGGCTGCCCGTAAACTGTTTAAGGCATACCGAACATTGAAAACACTTCTTGCCGGTATGTTTAGGAATATGTTCACATAATTCTTTTCCCCAAAGCTGGCAGCCATCTTTATGAAGATTATCTGATGTTTGCATAGTTTCTAATTGTGCTGCAGCTGAGGTAACTGTGGCACTCTGAGGTAAAGGCAGGATTTGTGTATCCTCCGCTTTTACACTTAAAATAATATTCTCTATTGTTTCTCCATTGTAGTTCAGTTGCTGTCGTAGGATCCAGAGTTACAGTTCTAGAAGTTCGTATTTCACCTACTTCCTGTTTTAATTGAAGTGCTTGATCTGATTGTAAACAGACTGTTTGGAAATCATAGGCAATTCTTAGTTTTTCTATGCATAGTCCACAAATGAAAGACGGCACACCCTCCTCTGCCCATTTCTGAAAATTTAAGAATGAAATCTCTGTCTACAGTCACTCACAGTCGTATTCGTACAGCATGAATATAGAACAGAAATAAAATAAAAAACACGTCTTTTTTGATAATAATATTAAATAATCTCTTTTTATAAGAAAAGTATAAGTACACCATAGAAAATTAAATATAAAATTTTTCACAGTATAATTAATTTTGTCCTTTGGAAACAAAATGAAACAAAATTCATATCACATTCATATTCGTACAGTAACAATAATCTGGATTATGGTGTAATAAAAAAATCCTCAGTACTTGGTATGGTAACCATTATTTTTAATAACCCCAGCTAATCTCTTCGGCATAAATTCCACCAATGTTTGCGTTATATTCAAAGAACTATTTGGTAAAATTCTAGATAACGTGCTTTTCGATTTTCGCGACAGATACTTTCACAATAACAATCTCTTCAGAACTACTGCGTTTACAAATGTTATAATACTTTATAAAGGGTTAAAAATTTCCCGGTAACCGAGTGAATCAGCTAACCCTCCAGGGGTTATTATAAAGCTTTTTTTCCCGTAAATTGGGTTTCCAAATAATTATTATTTTATGATAACGGTCTTATAATAGACAAATACTACTTTGGGAAAATTTGGGAAAAGGTTTAAAAAAGGGTTTGTTTTAATAATTCCTCCAGAAATGTATATTATATAATTTTAAAATTTTTTCCTAAACAGTTAATATAATTTTCCCGTTGCCCAACTTATGCGGATTTAATAAAATATGGAGTGTAGATGTACAAATACGATTGGGGGCTTTGTTGTCGTTTCCCCTATTTTTTTCGTTACTTAGGGAAAGCAAAAATATTATGTTTTCAAATTACTATGAACATTTGATTATCTTTGATATACACATAGAAATAAAGCAGTACTTCTGTAATAATTTCATATTAGCCACTTCCTCCATTTGGTAAGTGGGGTACGAATATGACTGTGAATGACTGTATATTCATGCGAAAACATACCATTCCGGATACGCAGGCTGCTAATTTGTCACAGAATTTTATGGTGTCGCTATCCGAGGAATTCGTCGGTGTCAAAGAACACTCATGTCGAAACATGTTCTGGGCCCCAGCAAATCAAATACAGTATCGGTGAATAGTCATTTAATGGGCCCTCTTTTTTAAACGAATATTAATAACTATTTGTAGTCCCCCTTTTTGTGGATTTTTAAATGAATAACACACACACTCATAAACTACAAATATATTTCCTTTAATACTTGTACATAACCAAAATAACTGACATAACCAACATCACTTCCTAAACCTAAAACGAACATAATCAATGTTTAACTTCACTCTATCCATCAATGGGCTGTCTTAAAACAAGGCGCCAATTTTCAAATCAAATTTATTTACTACAATTGGATTGGAGTCTCGAAGGATGGTCGACGAATTGGTAACTCCTGTCTTAAAAAATCAGTTTCTGACGTTTCTCAACAAATTTTGATTGGTAAGTGATGGGCATGCAGAGTTGCCAGGAGCACCAATATAAAAGTACTTTGGCAGTACAAGAAAAAGTACTGAAAATCCCTAAATTACGAATTTCCCTTCTCCCGGGGGCTTTGATTTAGGAATGTTGTTGGGTGAGGCAACTTAAAATATCCTTATTTTGAACGGGGGTGTTTTATGTCATGCCGTTTTCAATTTTAACCGCAGACCTGCTATAAACCACCTTTTAAAATATAAAAAATTGATAGTTATTGCAGTTTATTTGGCTTTAAATTAAAAAAGAAAACAAATAAATTCTGAAAATATATAATTAATATAATATTACATCAAATTTGTATTAGTTGACATAACATTAGAAAATTTATCAATATTGTTGCTAAACTTATCTAAAGAATGGGACAATTTATTTAAAGCATCGACAAAGTTTGTTGCTTTTCGTTAAGCCGTGCTTATTTTGACTCTCCTTTTTTTTTATTTTTCATTAAAATTTTGTAACTGAATCAAGGATACATATAATATTTTCTACATTTGCCATATTCTGCGAAAAACAATTTTTTTTTTGCTTGTGAAATATTCAATTACTCGGATTTTTATATGCTATTCGTATGTTTTACTGTTACTGTTAGTTATTAATAATAACTTATTATATATTAATAACAGTAACTTATTCAACTTTAAAATCAAATAAACCTTTACTCATATATACAAGATTGGGCTCATCCATCACGCGATACTTGGTAGATATTGGTTTCCCAGACTCCCAAATTAAAGGCTTCAGATTTATGATTATTGTTTTGGATTGTTGAAATTATTGTTAAATAAATTAAAAATTGCTGGCAAAATCAAAATTAGTTTAGTATCTGATGAACTTATACGAGTGGTAACACAGTAACAAATACATAAACAAGTCCAACAAAGTTTGCAGTGGTTTGAAGCAGGTTCGAAGTTTTTCGGTTATCTTTTAAGGTGAGTGGACGCATTCTTTCTAAATCCCATTTTGTACCTGCTTACTTAGAATTAGAAGTAATTTTCATCTGAATTAATCACGGTTTGTAATCGGCCTATTTAATTGATCGCATTTTAGACTGTTCCTAACCTAGCAATGCCTCCTTCCCAGTTTATAAGTGCGAAGAAACTTATTCCTCCCAGTAAAATGAATGAAGGTATTATCCTTCAGTCAACCACATCAGAGTATCTTTATTTGTTGAAACAAAATTGAAGTATTTGTAAGATAAGCAAAGTCCTATTTTTAGTGTTTCTATGTTTGATCTATAGTGCTCCTCTTTCTAAAGCCTCCCCGATATTCATTAATTTTCTTATCGCTAAACCTGTTTAGCTTTTTTCTTATAGTTAAAATGCTAAAATTCTATAAGGTACGTCTATAAGTGCAATGCCTCTGGAGTTAGAGCATTCTAAGTCTCCTTTCTTGCGTATTGGATGGAAAACTGCTTTTCCTCCAATCCTCTGGCATTTCTTCCTCCTCCCATGCATGTCTACTAAAATTTATTAATCTGGTTTCCTCTCCCCCGTTTTTCCAAATTTCCGCTTTAATTCCATTCTCACCACCAGATTTACTTTTGGCTTCTCTATTAAGTCATTTCCTTCCGCGTTCACTTCCATGTATTCGTCTAGGCCTGTGTTCTTTTCTAAATCATTTAGCGGTTCATAAAAATATTCTGCCCAGCTTTTTAGTTTTCCGTGTAGACCCCCAAATTAAATCTCCATCTTTACGTTTAACATATAAGGTTTGTTGATTTCCCCTACTTTCCTCTTTTTAACTTTCCGAGAGAAGCTTCCGGTATTCTTTGCTATCATTTGATCTTCTATATGTTGCACTTTCGTTCTCCAATTTTCCCTTTTCTAGATTGGAATATGTTTCTTTTTGATCTTAAAGTATATTGTGTTTGTGCGAGATAATAAAATTCCTAAATGAGGAATTTTGAAAGATGTTACTTGCACGTTTCAAAGTCATGAACCACTTTGTTAAGTGCTCGAAACACTTTTAGCAGTGTTGGAAATACTTTAGGGACTGGAAATATGTTATACATGCTATCTTAAAATACTCAGTACAGTACTTGGTGGGTTACCCTGCTCAGATTGACTTGTTTTGTATAGTTCTGCTTAAGTTTTACGTAATCTTTTGGTAGTAACTGTTATTTCTTTTCTAGGAGGAATTTTTTTTGTGACTTACTCAGCAGTCCCAGTTTCACATAGGTTACCGTTCCCTTTGAAGGAGCGAAACACAAATTAATGTAGTTGGAGAAGAAAAAGAAATAGGCCCAATTTTAGGTTATATTCTATTATTTCAATAAACAACATTCTGTAAAAGCGTTCACAAAAATGGCCACAGAATATGATGAGTTGCATGAACATTACGATAATAACTGCGAAGAATATAATAGTGCCGCAGATATTAAATTAGAAGATTCTATAGTTCAAACGGGAGATTTTCTAGATTCAAAAGGAGGAATATCTTTGATAAGTGCCCATAACATAACACAAGGTGTCTTATTGGAAAATATTAAAGAAGAATATTTGAATGAGCAGTTAAGCAAAGATGTTGATAGTATCGAAAACTGTGAGAGATGTAATAGTGCGGCAGATATTAAATTAGAAGATTGTATAGTTCAAACAGGAGATTTTCTTGATTCAAAGGCTGGAATATCTTCAATAAGAGACCACATCTTAGCACAAGGTGTCTCATTGGGAAATATTAAGGTTGAAAATTTGGATGAGGAATCAAGCAAGGATATTGTTAGTACTGAGAACTGTGAAAAATATAATAGTGATGCAGATATTAAATTAGAAGATTTTATAGTTCAAACAGGAGATTTTCTTGATTCAAAGGTAGGAATATCGTTGATAAGTGATCACAGCGTAGCACAAGGTGCCTTATTGGAAAATATTAAAGTTGAAAATTCGAACGACCAATCCAATAAAAGCTTTAAACACAAACAACTATATGATCATGTCAGGAGCGTGCATTTACCCAAGAAGATTCACATGTGTGGATATTGCGGGCGGACGTTTCATCGCAAGGACGATCTGACGGTACATACTAGAGTACACACCGGTGAAAAGCCCTTTACTTGCGAAATTTGTAAGAAGTCATTTTGTGTGAAGACTGGACTAAGGAGGCATATTAGGACACACACCGGTGAAAAGCCTTTTACTTGCGAAGTTTGTAAAAAGTCATTTTCTCAGAAGAGTGTATTGACGATTCATATTCAAACACACACCGGTGAAAAGCCTTTTACCTGTGAAGTTTGTAAAAAATCATTTGGCTTCTCTGTAAGGCTAAGGAAACACATGGCAATGCATATGGGGTATTGCCCTCATTCTTGTGAGTTGTGTTTGGCCAGATTTACGACTTTGTCAAATCTAACGCTGCATATGAAGCAGCATATTAAAGAGAAAGTCTAACCATCATATGAAGGTGTCTCCAGATGGGTGTCCCACTTAGGTAAACTTCCTTTCTAAAATTTGTTGTTTGTTTTATTCATTCTTCATCAGTAGCTTTGTTTATTTTGGAACGTTGAATGCAGTGCTCGAAATTGAACGTGCGTTCAAACGTACAGGGTGTTATGGGAACTAAAAAACGCGAAATTCTTAAGCAAAGTACCCTTATTATTAATTTGTATTGATGATATTAAGAAGCGTGTTCCTAATCTGATTGAAAGCTTAATTACTGAGATGAAAAGGAAGCTGGATGCGATTTATGTCATTAGTAGTCTGGGCAAACAGCGGTAACAGTCAGTGTAGTAGATATGTGGTGCGGAGTCGGCGATTATTTATTTCACGCGTTCACAGCGTACTAAATCGATGCTGTATGCGAGTAGTTCTGTGTATATGTAGGCTGTCGTAACTTATTTCGTAATTGTACGCTTACGTTTGCTTTAAAAATGTCGCAGTTAGGTACGTCGCGAAAACGACCAATGGCAGACACAGTTAAAAACTTTATAGTGGACATGCCGGACTTAATTTTTGATGGCGCTAAAATTCAATGTCTAGTTTGTAAAATCCCTTTAATGTGTTGGTCCAGAAGCCATTGTCAACGTCACATCGAAAGCAAACAGCATCCTTCTGCAAAAAGTGGCATACGAGACCAAGAAAAATTTACATTTGATTTATGTGTTACTCTTATTTTATGTAATCTATCGTTTCGTTTACTAGACAAAGAAGCATTTGTCTTCTGGAATAAATATCGGACTGTAAATTACTTAGTTGGACATCAATACGAAATGTAGGGCCATTTGTTCGTGAACATATAGAAAAATGAGTGAAAAGGGAATTGAAAGATAAAAAACAGTAGTTGTGTGTGGACGAAACAACAGATCGTCAAAAACATTCTGTGGTTAATGTAATGGTACGTACAATGGAACCACATCGACCGTCATCCTCCTTCCTACTTGCTTCCAAAAGAGTTATAAATTGTACTGCCGATGAGATTTTAATGGTGGTGTTGAACTCATTGAACAAATTTGAAGTTTCAACTAAGCAACTTTTAATGTTTATGAGTGATGGTGACGCAAACATGCGTTAACGTGTAAAATCCATACTCTAAATAAAACAATAAAACAAACGATTCCTACATGTTTTCCACTAGTAAATGCATTGACTGCTAGTACAAAGCAGTGTTTCTCAAAGTCCCCGAAACGTACCCGACTATTTCACAAACTGTGTCCTGATTTACCTCAACCACCACAGCCGATTGTTACACGTTGGGGAACATGGTTGCAGGCTGCGTTTTACTACAACAAATATTTTGAATCAAGTAAAGAAGGTAGTTTTAAAATTCAATCCGGCAGAAGCTGCAGCAATCAAGAAAAGCCAGGAAATATTTCAAGATAGTCAGGTTAAAAGAGATTTACAAACTATTCACAACAATTACTTCGGACTAGCGGAGGGAATAGAAAAATTACAAAATGTTTGATGTCGCTAGTGGATTCTGTTCAAATTGTGAAAGATGTTCACGCACAGTTATGCGCTGTAGAAGGCGAAACAAATTGGTGTGTAATATGAAAATTTGAAAGTGTTTTAGAGAAAGACTTTCTTATATTAAGACAAATTTGTGAAGGTGCGTGTGAAGATGCATTAAGTTGTTTCAAAGATTATTTTAAATATGCAAATATAACATCGCTAGATGTCGAACGGTCGTTTTCGGCATTAAAAAACATTTATTCCGCACGTCGTACTCATTTGACTGAAACAGCTGTGGAAACATATCTAATGATTCAAATATTTAACAGATGTTACCCAGTTTGTGATTTCACGGAAGACTTTTAAAACGGTAAGTGTTTCAGCACGTTTTATAATTTATTTCTTACCTTCTATTTTATGTGTAAACTTTTATGCGCTCGCCACGCCTCTGGCTGTTATCGCATATTTGCCCAGGTTAGTCATTAGTCAAACATTAAAACGCCAGAATCGTATAACTTATATAACAGATGTAAAATCGAATATAGTAAACGTCTGGATAATGCAAGAGATCTTAATTTTAATCTCATAAGAAATTCGAATAATAGGTCGAAAACGGCATAGGCAATGGTAAAGAAACACTTAAATCATAGGACTCGTAGAGTGAACTCAACAGATACAACACCGGATGAGTTTTGCTTTTTTTTTTTGTAACAGAACCCGAGTTAATTTTCAATGGTCTACCATTATCACCACAGGTTCAATAAACCTCAACAGAAATCATTTTATTTAGACTACACCTCTGAAGCTGTGATGTATAATGAAAATTATTAAACATGTGACTTTATCGATTTCAGAACCACTTGTGAGGATGTTGTATGTATGTGTAGACGAAAACCTCTTTCCACAACAGTTAAAAGTAGCAAAGATTTTGCTGTTACACAAGAATGGGGGAAGAAATGACCCGGGATGCTACCAGCCTATATCTATCCTACCCATTTTCTTCAAAACATTTGAAGAAGTGCTAGGAACCGACTACTTGACTACTTTAGCGGTGCGTCGCTTTTCTCTGAACATCAATATGGCTGTCTAAAGAACAAGTCAAATGCAGATGCGATTTGTAAATTAGTTGTTAAATAATTAAAACATTGGCTACTCTATTAGACTCGTCAAAAGCTTTCGATTGTATTTCATTCATGTGAAAGTGAATGTTAGGGTAGTCATCCTATGATAAGATGTTTTAATTTAATTGATGTTGTAATGCACTCCAGACAGCAAAAAACATACAAACTAGAAACATGGTAAACCTAGGTAAAGTTTATAATTAAATGGTACCTAACCAAGGCAACCTTAAAATAATGGAATACACATTTACATAAATCATGCATTAATATCTGCTGAGTTGGTACTTCTTACTTTACGTTTCCTTTCACCTGGATCATTTCTGGAGATTTAATCGATGTAGATAAGTCGGCAAGCGGAACTTTTCAAAAAGTAATCCAAGCAATTGTTGGATTAACTCCACATTTTATAAAAATTCCTAGAGGTATAGAAGAATTAAATGAAACAAAGCAACAGTTGCATGGTATAAGTGGTGATGATTTTGTGGAAAATTATAGAAATCGAAGAAGATTCTTTTTGATTAATACCCAAGTTATAAAAATAATAATTGTACGACATGCGCTAATTAATGATTATTTTCAACAATTAAACTTTAAGGATTCAACGTTATGTTTCGAAGAATATACATAAAATGTTTTATACAATTTTCAAATCATCTTTTAAAATAAAACAAATTATTAGTATTATTTTAGGCGTTTTATTTCCTTTTTCATTTTTATTTGCTGCTCTTCTTCCTTCATCATTTTAAAATTATTTTATTTTTTGGAGAAATCCTAATGTTATTTTGTTCTTTTAAGAGCTGTAATTTTATATTGTGCTCTTTTAAAAATATTTTTATTTATAGCTTAATTTCTTTAAAAAATCAAAAAACAAATTAAAGCAATTGTTGGCGCGCCTTTTTTCTATTGAATACCATTATTATAAATAGGCTTTTCTAAAATATTGCATAAACATCTCTATTTTCTTTTCACTCTAAACGTCGGTGGTCCATCCCTAATTTAAGCGAGCGCTAGCGAAGAAATGCCGTATGTAACCGTTTATCTTTTTAAACCAGAGTTGCCAGATTGGAAAATCAGAAATTCGTGAGCTTGCTTACAAAAAATCCTGAGATGTCGTAAGAAATGATTTTATACATATAAATACGTTTTAGTAATAGGAAAACTAAGGATGTTTAAAAACAATCTTTTAGTTCTTTAAAATAAACAAAATGTAGTTACAAATACACATAAATATAGGCAATTAGCTATTAGCGACCTTGACAACAAATATTTTATTCGGAATCTGTGGGGGGTGATTTTTAAATATCCCTACCTTTCCCGGGGAAGTTGGGGAAAGGGAAAAAAATGTAGGGAAGTCAAAGAAAATAAGAGAAATATTAAATGGCCATGTATTTAGTACTTACTTACATGATTTTCATATTTTCAAACACAAATTTATTAAAAAAAAAAAAGTTAATGTAATAAAAACAATTTAAATCCGATTTTCATCAAAAAATCCACCTTTTGCCTTTGGGACTGCTGCCACTATTCTCCATCCGAGTCACTAATTTTGCTAATATTTCATTGAGCGCTTGTCCATACCTCCTGGAGAATGGTCCACAAAATGTTCCTTCGTTTTTGGGAAAATTTTTCCCTAACACATCGGTCTAATTCTTCCCATAACAATTCTATCGGGTTCAGATGGGGGGACCTGGGGCCATTCCATAATTTTTAGGTTCTTTTTTTTTTTTTGTGCAGGAAGGGGTAAAATTTAGATTTATGTTTGGAGCTTTGTCCTGCAAAAATTTCAAACCACGCCCAAATTAATCGAACCCCCTGACGGTATGGCATTTTCCTCCGGGATTTTCCGATATTCTTCTTTTTCATTATGCCCTCAATTTTAAAGCAAGCCCCCTGTTCCGTTTAAAGGGAAAAAAAACCCCCAAAAACCATTACAGATCCGCATCCATGCTTCCCCGGGGAGGAACTATAAAACTCCCGTAACATTTTTCCCCCTCTTGATCTGGTACAAAAACACCCGTCTTTTTCCCAAAAAACCCCTAAACTTGGATTCGTCAGTCCATAAAACGTTTTTAGAACGTCCAATTCAAAGAGCTTGTGCCCATTTCAGTCGTTTCAGCCTATTTCCTCTTCAGAGTAACGGTTTTCGACAAGTCACTCGCCTATGCAACCCAGCCTCTTTCAGCCGACGTTTCACAGTACTCACAGAAACTTTGGAATCTCGCGCATTATTGAATTCTGCAGCAATTTTTGCTGTTATCTTCTATTGCGTTTATAATTATTTTTATTCGTAAATCTTCCGCAGGAGTCGTTTTTCTTGATGGCCCTGGCTGATTACGATTTTGCACGTCACCGGTTGTCTTAAATCGAACTATAGAACCGTACTGTGGGATGCTTGTATTTTTAATTTATCCGCAATCCGTCTTTCTGCGTCCCCTTCCTGATGCAAGGTAATAATAGCAGATCGTTTTGAAACACCCAGAGGCTTTCCAGGGGGCATTTTGGCCAAGCCGAAATTTTTTAAATTTTTCATTTTGCAAAACCACAAATATTTCCAAATAAAACTCTTCAAACCCAACGCTTTAAAAATGTTGAATTATTTAAAAGGGTATAAAAATTTCCCAGGTAAACAGGGGTATCAGCAAAACCCTCCTGGGATTATTTTGGCTTTATTGTCATTTTTTAATTTTTGAGTTTTCCCAACAAAATTTTATAAATTTTAAAGATAAGGGTTTATAATAGACAAAACCCCCTAAATTTTTAAAAAAAGGTTTCAGGGTTTAAGGTTTTAAAATAATTTCAAAAAATTTAAATATTATAAAATTTTTAAAAAAATTTTTTTTAAACAGTTAATATAATTTGTCGGCTTGCCCGAACTTCCATGAACGGTACTGTACATTAATTGAGATTAATTAAGTTTTTCTATTAGGTTTGAATTAATTTTAAAATCATAACAGTTGTCACTATGTAAAACTAAACTTTTTTTAGTAGAAACCCCAACGTGTTTATTTTAAGTTTTCCTTTTCCTGGCTAAGGGGTTGATTTGAGAGAAAAATTTTTTACGGCAGCACTGGGGTGCTGCGAAATGGAAAAAATTTAAAAGAAAATTTATTTTCGCCATTCCCTAACTAAACTACAGAATTTTGTTTCCATATTTCAGTAACATTACACCTACTCTCCGCCATCGCCTACCATTTCTTTACGTCGTCTATTAAATAGAAATATAACATGTAGGTATTGGCCCATTTACGCATGTACAAAGAAAAGGCGGCAAATTTAAACTAAATAACATTGATAACACCGTAATTCAAATTATTAATTATAGATGGTGCTGAAATATTTACAGTTACCTTTGCTAAATGTAAATTTTAAAAAATATTCAACCTATAACGGAATAATATTCTTTTGAATATTGAAAATCGTGAGATTTGAGGGCCAATCGTGAGATCGTAAAATTTTTGAAACCCTGGGAAATCTCACTATTTATCGTGAAGTCTGGCATCACTGTTCTAAACCCCTATACTGTATTTTACTAAAAAAATCTAGGAAATTTTGTGATGTTGAGCTAGGGAGGAACTAAGAAGCAAACCTGGTAACCCCGATTTACGCTTGGCTTGGCAATCTTGGTATGTGTTTTTCTAACAAATCCAACAAGGTTCGCAGTGGTTTGGAGGTTTTTCGGTTATGTTTTAAGGTGAGTGGACGCATTCTTTATTAAATCCTATTTTGTACGTGCTTACTTAGAATTAGAAGTAGTTTTCATCCGTGTTAATCACGGATTGTAGTCAGCATATTTAATTGATCACATTTCGGACTATTCCTAACCTAATAGCATCCCCTTGTCAGTTTATCACTGGGAGGAAGTTTATTCCTCCCAGTAAAATGAATGAAGGCATTGACATCTGCAATTCCCCTTCTTCGTCAATCCTATCAGAGTATTTTTATTTTTAGAAACGAAAATTTAAGTTTTTTTAAAAAACCCCAAGCTCATTTTTAGTGTTTCAGTTACTTCAGAAAATAATTGAAATCCTTTAAAAGTGCTTAAAGTGCTTCAAAGTTGTAATAAATAGTGCATGGCTGTGAACTAATATAATCTTTATCGACTCTATCTCAATTACAACTGACTTGACAGCTCCAAAACATCGAGTCCACTGCCATGGCATCGGCCAACTGTTTATATATATATATATATATATGACATCTCTCTCTGTCTAATAAATTCTAACATAAAAAATACATATTAGAAACGAATATAGTCTTCATACCTTTTCGGAGGCCTGATGCATTGTTTGGGACGCGTACTGTCACTATCTGTCTTTAATCCTTGCTCTGATACCTTGATTTTGTCGTCCTTTATCGAAACACTATCTGACTTAAACTCCGACCGGGACTTTCTTTTAACATAATTGGGAAAGCTTATAAGGGTTTAAAATTATCTCTGTTTTTTTCTACCCCACTTCCCCGCTCAAATGGTGTTGGCTCTTGGGGGCCCTGAAATTCCCCCGTATTTTTTTTTTTTGGGATTACCCGACCTTTTTATTAGGCCTTAAAAACCCAATTTCCCTTCCAATCTCCCTCCCCGGGAAAAACTTTTATCGGTTTTCGGTCTTAACTGCACGTATACTTTTTGCCCTACTTCTAGACTAGACAGTTCCTTTGTATTTCGATCATAGTAGAACTTTTTTGCGATTCTCTTCTATTTTATCAACTTGCAACTTAAAAAATTCACTCGTATTTTCTATTTTGTCTTTATGTCCTGTTCTTCACATCTGACAACATGTAATAAATAAGCAGCTGTGAGCTAATATAATCTTTATTGACTCTATCTCGACTACAACTGACTTGGCAGCTCCAAAACATCGAGTCCACTGCCATAACATCGGCAAACTGTATATATATATATATATGTATATAACAAAAGTAATTGACGTGTCCTAGCCAGCTGGCCTTTCGCAGCATATATAATATTGGGATACTGGTAGATGTCGGTAAGCTCTATACATCCTCTTCTTCTCCATTGTCCATCGTCTTGTTTTATCCCCTCTGGTATTCATTACCCTCAGACTGATTCTTGTTTGTTGTGTAGTTCTACTTAAGTTTCATGTAATCTTTTGTAATAACTGTTATTTCTTTTGTTTCTTTCCTAGGAGGAAGTTTTTTTTATGTGACTTACTCTGCGGTCCTGGTTTCGCATAGATTCCCTTTGAAGAAGCGAAAAACAACTTAACGTAGTTGGAGAAGAAGAAGAAATAGGTCCAATTTTGCGTTATATTCTACTATTTCAATAAACAAGATTCTGTAAAAGCGTTCACAAAAATGGCCACAGAATATGATGAGTTGCATGAACGTTACGATAATAACTGGGAAGAATATAATAATGACCCAGACATTAAATTAGAAGATTTTATAGTTCAAACGGGAGATTTTCTTGATTCAAAAGAAGGAATATCTTTGATAAGTGATCAGAATGTAGCACAAGGTGCCTTATTGAAAATTTTAAAAATTGAAAATTTGGATGAGCAATTAAGCAAGGATATTGTTGGTACTGAAAACTGTGAAAAATATAATAGTGACGCAGATATTAAATCGGAAGATTTTATAGTCCAAACAGGAGATTTTCTTGATTCAAAAGCAGGAATATCGTCGATAAGTGATTACCATGTAGCACAAGGTGCGTTATTGGAAAATATTAAACATGAAAATTCGAACGACCATTGCAATAACAGCTTTAAACACAAACAACTATATCGTCATATTAGGGGTATGCATCTGCTCAGGAAGATCCACAGGTGTAGATATTGCGGGCGGACGTTTCGTCGCAAGGGCGATTTGACGGTACATACTAAAGTACACACCGGTGAAAAGCCTTTTACTTGCAAAATTTGTAAAAGGTCATTTCTAGCGAAGTCTACACTAATAAGACATATGAGAACGCACACTGGTGAAAAACCTTTTACTTGTGAAGTTTGTAAAAGGTCATTTAGTCACAAGTGTGTACTGAAGAAACATATTAGAATACATACCGGTGAAAAACCTTTTACTTGCGCGATTTGTAAAAAGTCATTTCCTGTGAAGAGTAGCTTGGTGACTCATATTAGAAAACACACTGGTGAAAAGCCTTTTACTTGCGAGGTTTGTAAAAAGTCATTTCGTCAGAAGAGTGTATTGACAACTCATATTCAAACACACACCGGTGAAAGACCTTTTACTTGCGAAGTTTGTAAAAAGTCATTTACTGAGAAGAGTAACCTGATGACTCATGTTAGAAAACACACGGGTGAAAAACCTTTTACTTGTGAAGTTTGTAAAAAGTCATTTTATGAGAAAATCGTATTAACGATTCACACTCAAATACACACCGGTGAAAAGCTTTTTAATTGCGAGATATGTAAAACATCATATACTCAGAAGCATAAACTGACGATTCATATGAGAACGCACACTGGTGAAAAGCCTTTTACTTGCGAAGTTTGTAAAAAGCCGTTTGTTGGGAAGTACGTACTGAAGCGACATATTAGAACACACGCTGGTGAAAAGCCTTTTACTTGTGAGATTTGTAAAAAGTCGTATGCTGGGAAGCATGGACTGATGAGGCATATGATAAAACACACTGGTGAAAAGCCTTTTACTTGCGAGATCTGTAAAAAGTCATTTAATGATAAGTGTGTACTGAAGAGACATATTAAAACGCACACCGATGAAAAGCCTTTTACTTGCGAAATTTGCAAAAAGTCATTTTCTCTGAAGGATGGACTAAGAGCCCACATTAAATATCACACCAGTGAAAAGCGTTTTGCTTGTGAAATTTGTAAAATGCAATTTTTCCGCTCTGTATATGTAAAAAAACATATGGAAGTACATATGGGGGATTGCCCTTATTCTTGTGAGTTGTGTTCCGCTAAATTTAAGAAGTCGCACAGTCTAACACGGCATATGAAGCAGCATATTAAAAAGGAAGTCTAATGGACCATATGAAAGTCTCCGGGTGGGGCATCCCACTCTGGTACACTTTATTTTTTTTTTAATTTTTTTCTCTTAATAATTTTTCATCAATAGTTTTGTGTATTTTGGGACGTTGAATACAGTGCTAGAACTTGGATTCAAACGTACAGGGCGTTATGGGAATTAAATAATTTGAAATTCTTGAGCAAAGTGTCATTATTAATTTGTATTCATAATATTAAGGAAGCATATTCCTAATCTGATTCAAAGTTTAACTGAGTCTAAAGGAAAACTAAAGAAAATAATTCTCTGAAAACAAAATACCAATGTGGTATACAAGAAATTTAAAAGAGATGAAAAGGAAGCTGGATGCGATATATGTCATTACTCAAACAATAAAAACGGCAGAATCATATAACTTATATAAGAAATGTAAAATCGAATACAGTAAACATCTGGATAATGCAAAAAAGATTTCAATCTTAATTTCATAAGAAATTCGAATAATAGGTCGAAAACAGCGTGGTCAATTACAAACAAAAACTTAAATTATAGGACTTGTAGAGTGAACAAAACATATAACACCTGATGAGTATAATACTTTTTTTTGAAACATTACCTGAATTGATTATTAATGGTCTACCACCGCAGATTCAATAAACCTCAACAGAAATCATTGTATTTAAACCACACCTCTGAAGTTGCGATTTACAACATTATTGAAGATGTATACGGTATGTCCGCAAAAATTATAAAACATATAGCTGTATTGATTTCAGTACCACTTGCGAGGATGTTGAATATATGTGTAGACGAAAACCTCTTTCCACAAGAGTTAACAGTAGCAAAGATTTTGCCGTTACACAAGAATGGGGGAAGAAATGATTCGGGATGCTACCAGCCTGTATCTATCCTACCCATTTTTTCCAAAATATTTGAAGAAGTATTAAGGAACCGACAACTTGACTACTTTAGCGGTATGTCGCTTTTCTCCGAACATCAATATGGCTATCTAAAGAACAAGTCAACTGCAGATGCGATTTGTAAATTGGCTGACAGAGTGATTGCTGGACTTGACGAATTAAATAAAACATCGGCTGCTTTATTTGACGTATCAAAAGCTTTCGATCGTATTTCATTCGCGTGAAAATGAGTGTTAGGGGAATCATCCTATAATGAATTTTTTTTGAATTTAATTAATGTTGTAATACACTCCAGACAGCCAAAAAACTTAGAAACTAGAAACATGGTAAACATAGGTAAAATTTATAATTAAATGGTACCTAACCAATGCAACAAAGTAATGAAAAACACATTTGTAGAAATCATGCATTAACATCTGCTGAAATGGTACTTCTTACTTTACATTTCTTTTCGTCTGGATCATTTCTGGAGATTTAATCGATGTAGATAAGTCGGCAAGCGGAACTATGCAAAAAGTAATCCAAGTAATTGTTGGATTAACTCCAAATTTTATAAAAATTCCCAGAGATATAGAAGAATTAGGTGAAACAATACAGCAGTTTCGCGGTATAAGTGGTGATGATTTTGTGGAAAATTATAGAAACCGAAGAGGATTCTTTTGAATTAATACCCAAGTTATAATAATAATAATAATGGTATTGTAGGACATGTGCTAATTAATGATTATTTTCAACAATTATTAAATATGACGAATAGACTTTAAGGATTCAATAATGTGCATAATGTTATGTTTCGAAGAATATACATAAAATGTTTTATACAATTTTCAAATCATTTTTAAAATAATAAAACAAATTTTTAGTATTATTTTAGGAGTTTTATTTCCTCCGTAAAATTTTCATTTTTATTTGCTGCTCCTCTTCCATCATTTTTAATTTATTTTCTTTTTAAAGAATTCCTAATTTTATTTTATTTTTTCAAGAGCTATAATTTTATATTTATATATATCTTTAAAATATTTTTTTTGTAGCATTCCCAATTCCTTTTTTGTGTTTGCTCATAATAAAAAATCCAAAAACACTAATTAAGTCAATTATTTGGTGTGTTTTTTTCTATTAAATGCCATTACTAGATTCTTCTAAAATATTGCATAAACATCTCTATTTTCTTTTCACCTTGAACGTGGGAGGTCCATTAATTTAGGCGATCGCCAGCGATAAGAAATGCTATATGTAATCGTTTATACTTTTAAACGCCCATATCATCCAAGGTTGGTGCAGTGTTGCCAGAGCCGATTTGTTAAGTTCCGCTACCAAAAATTCCGCTACCAGCGCCAGAATATTCGGCTCTCTAATGCGCTACTGGATGTTAACATTCTTGTCACATAAATCTACTCTTCTCCGGTTAATTCTTGCTATTTTATGAGGTTGTAAATGCAGAGAAATACTATAACAAATAGAAAAAGATTAATAATATTAATAAAATATGAAACATTCATATACGTACATAACCTAATATGCACAAATATTTAAAAAAATATATTCAATGTTGAAAAGATTGTTTAACTACAATATTAAAAAACATTATTGAAATCATATATTGCATTATAAATGGATTTAATTAATGTAATTGGTAACTATGTATGCAACTACATATACCGATTGGGAAAATGTGAAATTAGCTATATTGCTATACGCTGGCTATACAGTGTGTCTCAAGGGACGTTGGATTGCATGGGTATCTTTGTTATTATTGGAGATAGAATTTTGTTTAAATGGACAAAGTAGTACATATTTATGTGCTGTTTAATAATTCATTCACAATACAGTTGAGTTTAAAATGGTTACGCCGCCATCTTAAAAAAACAGAAAAGTACAATTTTCAAAATATGGTCGTAATTTCTTTCTTTTTTGATCGTAATGAAAAACTGTTTTTACATTGTATAGGCACTTTTTGTGTACAATCGATTGAGCTAAGTTAAATATTTTTTTTGTCAATGGATTCATTGAAAATAAATTAAACTTAATTTTTTCTTATGGCGGTTATATTCAAATTTTACATATTTGCAATTGGTGCTGTTTTCCTGAATAATTTGATGTATAACATGTTAATTTCAAACAATCACAAATGTTAGAAATACTTTTTCTTTTTTGGAACGGAATTTTGGAGTGCGAAGAAAATTATAGGGTGCCGTGAAATAGATTTGATTTTACGAAACAAGCGAGAATCTTGTTTTATGTCAAGTGAAATTAACTTTTAGTAATACTAAGATTTATTTTTTATTTTTAGATAAAATGGCACGAGAATTTTCTACTAGAGAAAAATATGACTTTTTCCCACGTACATTCGTTGTAATAAAAATATTGCACAAACATTCAGAAATCTTGATCAAAATTTATTGGATTATGGGGCCTTTTCTAAGAAGAAAATTCGAAGTGAGCAAAGACAGCGAAGAAATAGTTTTGATGAAGAAATGATTCTTGCGGGGTAGAAAGGAAATGAGATTTTGACAAGAGAGTTGAAAAGAAATTGGTATTTCCAGATCTACAGTTTCACGAATTTTAAGGGAGAATAAGTATCATCCTTACAAATACAAAGTTCACCAAACGCTTTTTCAAGGCGATCCGATTGGGCTTATAAACTTTTGTCAATGTTATTTAAATAAAATTCATGAGAATCCTGAATTTTATAAAAAGATTTTGTGGTCTGATGAAACAAATTTTTCTAATATGGGCATTTTTAATCGCAAAAACAATCATTATTGGTTCCTGGAAAATCCACATACTGTTGTACAGCGAAATAACCAAGTTAGATTCGGTTTTAATGTGTGGTGCGGCATAATAGATAACCTGCTAGTTGGACCGAATATTTACAATAGCATTCTCACTGCAGAAAGATATCTCCAGCTACAGTTTTTCATTGCGATCAAAAAGAAAGAAGTTACGACCATATTTTGAAAATTGTACTTTTCAGTTTTTTTAAGATGGCGGCGTAACCATTTTAAACTCAACTGTATTGTGAATGAATTATTAAACAGCACATAAATATGTACTACTTTGTCCATTTAAACAAAAAATTTATCTCTAATAATAACAAAGATACCCATGCAATCCAACGTCCCTGAGACACCCCGTATACACGTTGCGACACAGATCGGCTGTACATACAACATGAAAAAACAACCATTTCCGACAACAACGATTTATCGATTATATTCGCCAGCACGATTCGTTCGACAGAGCCAGGGCGGATGCAAAAGGGGAAATACAGCTAGTAACGTTGTCGTAAGGGGTTTAGAATTTTTTTTATTTTGTACATAGTTATGATTTTTTTATTTTTTTTTTTCTTTTTTTCCATCAGAATATTTTTCATTTCATATTTAGAATTACTTTTTGGTTTCGTATACCCTTCCTAGCAAACCTTTCCAAAGCAAAATTTTTGGAATACATAATACGTAAATTCCGTAATCGTTCTCTGTCCCAACGAGGTTATCCCACGCCCGTTAACGAAACTGCAAGCCGCTGGATGAGACGAGTATAACCGTAGTAGTAGGATGCGGGATGGGGGATGCGTATCGTGAATAATGTTCCGTTTATCCTTGATTCGCTTTGCGCGCTTCCCACCATATACTTTCATAGCGTAACACTGTCTATATATCTTAGCGGTTCGCTTTACTACGGAACCTACGAACGCGGTATATATGTACGCTGATATAGGGATATAGCTAATTTCACATTTTCCCAATCGGTATAGGAAATGTCGGGCTTATGAGAAAACTATGATTATGTAATGTTCGATGATTCTAGTATTTATATATATATTTGTTTAGATTTTTCACAAAAAAAAAACAATTACCCCAACAAAATCTAATTATTAACAGCAACCTACCCAACAAAATGAAGTCGAAGGCTATCAGTCAGTCAGTGAGCTCAGAATCCGATTACTTTCTTTCGTTTTTATGTCTGCCATCATTGAGAATACTCTTTGGACATCAGCATTTTCGTGCGGTAACGATAAAATCATAATTTTCAATGTTTTCAAAAAGAATTTCATTGTTAAAATCCTTTAATTTTCTTATTTTACACCAAAAATTGATGATATTATTTTGGAGGAGTTTATCCTTTTTTACATATAAAAAGTAGATGCTCAGGTTATTGAGCTCTACAATAGTGAGATCCGTATCAGCTGTACGATTAAGTTTCTTAAATATGGGATAATAAAACTGAAGATCTGATATGGGCTCCGAAGCAATAGTGGGTGTTAAAAAAGTTAAGCGCGAAAAAAAATTATCATTAACCGGAAACCTGTTTTATATTTTTTATTTTATATTATTATAAACCTCTTTTAAGATTCATGTACTGCTTTCTGATAAAAGCCTATACGTTTTAATTTAAATTGCTCAATACAGACTCTATCAAATACTGATCTTTAAAAATCATCATCTGTAAAAATTCCATAGTTTGACTCTCAATAGAAATTTGGTCTGTAGGTAAAAGTACATGAGGGTTATAAATATCTAAAAGAAACAATTTTTCGTTTTTATAATATTCGGAACGTACAAAATTCGAACATAACTGCTTCGCAAATCTTCGACTCTCTGTTGACATAATATTTATTAAAACTTTCTCTGATTGAAAAATGGCCTTAAACTGGTTGAACATTCGCAATGCGTATTTAAAAAATAATAAAAATACTTTTACATAAGGGTCCTGAAGTTCTTTAAAAATCATATCTCCTATTTGCTTTATTTTATTTTCTTATTTGATGCATTAACATAATTATTTGAAACTCAAATTAATGTTTGCAGATAAGTACTTCTCTAATTTGTTGAGTTTTCTGTAATTGGCCGAGACTGAAAATTCCGCTACTTTTTAAGGGATTTCGGTCTACCGCCACTACCACACTCTTTGGGTAAAATTCCGCTACCGGTAGCGGAATTCCACTACCTCTGGCAACACTGGGAATATATACGTTCTACCGACCCTGCATATCATCCCGTATTTCACTAACAAAATCTAGGGAGTTTTGTGACGTTGAGTTAGGGAGAAGCTGATAACTAATTCTGGCAACCCTGATTTGCGCTTGACGTACGTTTTCCTAAAAAACAACCAAGTTTGCAGTGGGTTTTCTATGGTTAGAGGTTTTTCGTTTATCTTTTAAGGTGAGTGGACGCATTTTTTTATTAAATCCTATTTTGTACGTGCTTACTTAGAATTAGTAGTAATTTTCATCCGTGTTAATCACCTTTTGTAGTCAGCCTATTTAATTCATCACATTTTGGACATTTCCTAACGTAATAGTACCCCCTTGTCGGTTTATAAGTGCGAAGAAGATTATTCCTCCCAGTAAAATGAATGAACGCAATGACTTCTTCAATTCACCTCCTTCGTCAACCATATCAAAGTATTTTTATTTGATGAAACGAAATTGAAGTATTTGTAAAATAACCCAAGTCCTATTTTTAGTGTCTCAGTTACTTCAAAATAATTGAAATCCTTTAAAAGTGCTTAAAGTACTTCAAAGTAATTGACATGCGTTAGCCAACTGGCCCTCCGAGCTTTCACAGCTTATACAATATTGGAATACTGGTAGATGTTGATAAGCTCTTTATTTATTCTTCTACTCCATTGTCCTTTGTCTTGTTTTATCCCCCCTGGTTTTCTTCTGAAGATTTTTCTCTCACAAATCTCTAGTTTGGCAGCATTGTTTTTATTGAAAATCCTTAACTCACATCCGTATAGAACCAAGGCTCTGATTATCATTCTGTAAACTCTCATCTTTGTTTTCCTAGAAATTAATCCAACTTCATCATTTTCCATAGACTTCCCATTGCTTTGTTGCCTTTCGTTATTCTCTTTTCCACTTCACTGTCTTCATCATTTTTGTTATTTATGGTTACTCCCAAATATTCAAACTGTTTTATATCTTCAAACTTATATTCCTTTTTATTATCTCCTTTTAAAGTTATGTGTTTATCCAAAATTTCCTTTGTATTTTTTACCATGTATTTACTCTTATTCTCGTTAATAATAAGTTAGCATCTTTTTCAATTTCTTTCGATTCCTTGGAATGTTCTGTTTAGTTCCTTCTTCGTTCTGGTCAGTATTACAATATCAGCTGCATAGGCAATTAACTGATGTCTACGGTATATGAGCCCTTTCGTCTGGATTTTACTTTCTCTCAATGTTTTCTAACACT
Source organism: Dynastes hyllus (assembly GCA_029619255.2). Classification (NCBI taxonomy): domain Eukaryota; kingdom Metazoa; phylum Arthropoda; class Insecta; order Coleoptera; family Scarabaeidae; genus Dynastes; species Dynastes hyllus. The sequence continues at coordinate 1,914,084 of JAROYC020000003.1, read as the reverse complement.
AGGTTGTACAATGGTTGTGGATAGTGAATCACCTTATCTTAAACCCCTTCTTACTTCAAAATCTCTCGATATCTTCCCGTCTACCGTTACTGTGTTAACTGTTTGTTTTAGTATCATTTTAATTAACTTTATTATTCTTTCCGGGATGCCTAATTTTTTTAGCACAATATACATTTTGTTTCTGTCTATCGAATGGTAGGCCTGTTTATAATCATCGAATAAGATGTGTAAAATCAAGTTTTGTTCATAGCTGTTGTTTTGTATCTGTTTAAAAGTAAATATTTGGTCCATAGTTGATTGATTGATTTTCTGCCAGAAGAGGGTTGGTCTTTGCATCCTTAACACTGAGGCTTAGTAGCCTATTGTATTGTTCCTGCTTTGGTTTCGTTTTACTTGAACCGGTTAGTTCCATCGATCAGGTTTGAGAGCCTATGTAGTAAATCTTTCTCCATTGATAGTTCAATTGCCCTTTGCATAGCGAATCTGCGTTGAACTAGCGCTGAACATTCGAAAATAATATGAGGGGCTGTTTCCTCCTCCTCATTGCAAAGGCTACATAAAGGTTCATCCTTGTAGATACCCATCTTATGCAAGTGGCCTCCCAAACAGCCATGCCCTGTCAGTAGACATGTTACTGCCCTAAGCTGTATCTTGTTTAATTTAAGTAGGTCAGCAGTCAGATGTTGCGACGGTCTTCCTATCATCCGTTTGCTGTGCTTTTGTCCAGCTGCATGGTTCCGATTTAATTGGTGTTGTGTTATGATCCACTCATTAATTGCACCACGCACTGCACTCTTGTTAATACCTAGACCTGATTCAGGGTATATCATATAATTCATTCTTGAGCCTTGCCTCGCTACCTGGTTTGCAATTTCATTGCCCGCTATACCCTTGGGTTCTGGCACCCGCACTCGTGTGACCTTGTAGTGTTTAGACAGAGCCATTAGGTTTTGTAGGCACTCCCATATTAGTTTGGAGGCTATATGATAAGATGCTAGCGCCTTTAAGGCTGCCTGACTGTCTGAGAGAATGCAAATCGTCTCACCCTGCGGTCGCCAACGCAGACTCTCTCATACGCAGGTTTGTATAGCATATATTTCTGTTTGAAATACCGTGGTGTATCGCCCAAGTGATGCACATCCCTCTCCATCTCCGCATTCTTCCCAATTTTCAAAGAAAACTGAAAGGTTTATCATAGGATATAGTAGAAATTGTTATATCGCTACCCATATCAAAGATAGAGTTTGTTACTACTATTTCTATTCTGGTGTGCCCGGACCCGCTGTGGGTTCTCCAGTTACTAGCATTTTTCAATCTGTATGCTCCCATTCTGGCTTCTCCCTTGATATAAATCTCAAGAGGAGGTAGGTTTACCATGGTTTCCATAGCAGCTGTTGGAGTGCTTTTAATAGCTCCTGTTATAAAAGACATGCCAGTCTCTGAATTTTCGAGAGACTGGTTATCGCATGCTTCTGTGGGATCTTAGGCCACCAAACCAGGCAGCCATAAGTTATCATAGGTCTTATCCACCGTAGTGTATAGCCAGTGCATATGTGGTTTGAGTCCCCATTTTTTTGTAAATGTGAGTTCCAGTTCAGTTTAGAGTCCACGGTTACACCTAAGAACTTAGCCCCACGACTGATCTGTACTACTTCATCGCAAAAAGTCGGCGCTCTTAGACCGTCCAATTTCCTTCTCTTGGTGAAGGGTACAAGTGCAATTTTCCCAGGGTTTACTCTAAGGTTCTCCTTTTTGCACCATACTTCCACCGTTTTTAATGCTCTCTGCATTAGTTTTTAGATTATGCTGGCATTTCGTCCTGTGGTGAGTATTACAATGTCATCAGCGTATCCCTGTGTATAGTAGCCAGCATTGTTTAGCAAGATCAGCAGTTCACCATATCCCACAATAGAGGCGATAATACCCCTCTGCCTTATGCCCCTGTGGACATCCTCTGGCGACAGACACTTGCATCGTCTCACCCGCCAACGCTCGGGTATTGTTTGCTATCTTTTGATCTTCTATATGTTGCAGTTTTGTCCCAATTTTCCCTTTTCTAGACTGGAATGTTTCTTTTTGATCTGAAAGTATATTGTGTTTCTGCGAGATAATAAAACCCGTAAATGACGAATTTTTAAAGATGTTGCTGGCATGTTTCAAAGTCATGAGTCACGAACCACTTTGTTAGTGCTCAAAACATTTTTAAGTGTTAAGTATTTAGGCGGGAAAATTTTTTATACTTGTTATCTCAAAGCACTCAGCGTAAGTACTTGGTGGTTACCCTGCTCAGATTGATTCATGCTTGTTTTGTAGTTCTGCTTAAGTTTTATGCAATCTTGTGTAACAACTGTTATTTCTTTTGTTTCTTTCCTAGGAGGAAGTTTTTTTTATGTGACTTTGCGGTCCTGGTTTCACATAGGTTGCCTATGAAGGAGCGAAAAACAAATTAACGTAGTTGGAGACGGAGAAGAAATAGGCCCAATGTTAGGTTATATCCTATTATTTCAATAAACAAGATTCTGTAAAAGCATTCACAAAAATGGCCACAGAATATAATAAGTTGCATGAACATTACCATAATAACCGTGAAGAACATAATAACCACCAAGACATTAAATTAGAAGATATATGGTTCAAACAAGAGATTTTCTAGATTCAAAAGAAGGAATATCTTTGATAAGTCTCCACAACGTAACACAAAGTGTCTTATTGGAAAATATCAAAGATGTTGGTAGTATTGAAAACGGTGAAGAATGTAATAGTGCTGCAGATATTAAATTAGAAGATTGTATAGTTCAATCGGAAGATTTTCTTGATTCAAAAGCAGGAATATCGTTGATAAGTGATCACAGCGTAGTACAAGATGCCTTATTGGAAAATATTAAAGTTGAAAATTCGAATGACCAATGCAATAAAAGCTTTAAACACAAACAACTATATCATCGTATTAGCAGCGTGCCTTTGTCCAAGAAGATTCACATGTGTAGATATTGCGGGCGGACGTTTCGTCGCAAGCTCGATCTGACGTTACATATTAGAACACACACCGGCGAAAAGCCCTTCACTTGCGAGATTTGTGAAAAATCATTTTTTCGAAGAATGTATTGACGACTCCCTTCGAAAAAAAGGGAAAAGCCTTTTTCGTGCGAGACTTGTAAAATGTCATTTTGTGCGAAGGGTGCACTGAGGAGACATATTAAAACACACACCAGTGAAAAGCCTTTTAATTGCGAAGTTTGTAAAAAGTCGTTTCTTGAGAAGTATACGCTGATGACACATATTAGAACACACACCGGTGTAAAGCCTTTTACTTGCGAGGTTTGTAAAAAGTCGTTTTGTCAGAAGATTGAATTGACAACCCATAGTCAAACACACACTGGTGAAAAGCCTTTTACTTGCGAAGTTTGTCAAAAGTCATTTGCTGCGAAGCATGCACTGATGCAACATATTAAAATACACACCGGTGAAAGGTCTTTTACTTGCGGGATTTGTAAAAAGTCATTTTATCAAAAGAGTGCATTGGCAGCTCATACTCAAATACACACTGGTGAAAAGCCTTTTACTTGCGAGGTTTGTAAAAAGTCTTTTACCGCGAAACGTGCACTGATGAGTCATGTTACAATACACACCGGTGAAAAGCCTTTTATTTGCGAAGTTTGTAAAAAGTCGTTTACCACCAAGCATACACTGTTGAATCATATTAGAATACACACTGGTGAAAAGCCTTTTGCTTGCGAGGTTTGTAAAAAGTCGTTTTATTGGAAGAGTGCATTGATAAGTCATATGATAAAACACACCGGTGAAATGCCTTTTACTTGCGAAATTTGTAAGAAATCATTTTGCGGGAAGGATAAACTGAAGAGACATATTAGAATACACGCTGGTGAAAAGCCTTTTACTTGCGAAATTTGTAAGAAATCATTTTCTGATAAGAGTAACCTGCTGGCTCATAGTAGAAGACACACGCGTGAAAAACATTTTACTTGCGAAATTTGTAAGAAGTCATTTTGTGGGAAGATTAGACTCAAGAAACATATTACAACACACCGATGAAAAGCCTTTTACTTGCGAGATTTGTAAGAAGTCATTTGGTGGGAAGGATGGGCTGAAGAAACATATTAGAACACGCCGGTGAAAAGCTTTTTACTTGCGAAATTTGCGAGAAGTCATTTTCTCAGAAGAGTCTCACATTAAATATTACACCGGTGAAAAACGTTTTACTTGTGAAGTTTGTAAAATGTCATATTTCTGCTCTATAGATGTAAAAAGGCATATGGCAGTGCATATGGGGGATTGCCGTTATTCTTGTGAGTTGTGTTCGGCTAAGTTTAAGAATTCACATAATCTAACAAGCCATATGAAGCACCATACACAGTGCGACAAATAAGTTTCAGGACAGGCCGTTGAAAACATCATTGAAACAAGATATCTGAATATTTTTCGATTTTTTTATTCAAAATTTTTCTCTAGTTTAAAAACACTTGTTACACGTTAACAGATTCAAATGCGTATTCTAGCTATTTTGGGGAATTGCATCCAGTGCTCGGTTGTAGCTGTTTTGAGGGTCGAAATTCTTTAAAAAAACCATCCTTTCAACTTCATTTTTAATTTGGGGAAATAGAGAAGTCGCACGGGGCCAAATCAGGTGAATACGGCGGATGATTCAACTCACAGACTTGATTTTGAGCCAAAAATTGACGAATAATGAGTGAGGTGTGACACGGTGCATTATCAGGTCTCTGGATCACGATATTCGGGTCGGGTTGCCCAAATCCTCGTGAAGAATGGTTCGGATCATTTCTCTGCTGATGTTTAAAGCTTTTCTATCATTTTCAGGAAGCATTGCGATCTTTTGCAATAAAATCACGTACTATTTCGCCCTTTTGGGGTTTCCCAGCTGAAATTGGTTTCCCTTTTACGTTTATCATCTTCTAAGCTCTTCCCTTTCCCAAAAAAACGTCTATGCCACAAAAAAAAATTTCCAAAACAATCATCGCCGTCCCTTTGCTGCATCAACCGGAATGTTTCGATGGTTTTTTACAAATTTTTGCATGAAATTTGAAAATTTCCCCTTTTTCCCATGTTAGTATTTAATTAAAAAAAGTTGTTTGGAACTGTATAACTTTGCTTTTGTCCCCATTCAAAATTTTATTTAAAAAAGGGAAATCCAGCTTTTAAACGCCGGTTTTAAAACAAGAGGTTTTTAAATATTGGTTATCTCAATTAGGGACTGATTAAAAAGGAAGTCTAACGGACCATACGAAAGTCTCCAGATGGGGTATCCCACTCTGGTAAATCTTTTTTTTTTAATTTTTTTCTTTTAATCATTTTTCATCAATAATTTCGTGTATTTTGTGACGTTGAATACAGTGCTCGAACTTGCATTCGAACGTACAGGGCGTTATAGAAGTTAAAAAGTGTGAAATTCTTAAGCAAAGTACCCTTATTATTAATTTGTATTCATGATATTAAAGAAATTTGATCTTAATCTAAGTAAAAGCTTAATTACCTAGTCCTAAAGAAAATAATTCTCTGAAAACAAAATACCGGTGTGGTATACAAGAAATTTAAAAGAGACGAAAAGGAAGCTGGATGCAATATATGTCATTAGTCAAACGAAGACGCCAGAATCATATAACTTATAAAATCGAATACAGTAAACATCTACGAGCCCCTTCCCATACCAGTTGCCTCATCTAATGAAATCAGTTTTTTGGATACATCAAAAGTAATATACTTTAGATGCTTTTTTCTTTTTACTTTATCGCTGTATTTTAGAAATTTCAGCAGAAAATAAAAACATGCGCCAAAAAAGGCTTTATTTTCAAACATCAGCTCGTTTTGATATTGTTACAAGGTAAGCCAACAGGTCAAGGTGGCTTTGAAAGAGGGGGGAAACAATTGATAAGAGTGTTAGAACGTTTTTTTTTGTTTAATTTTTAAATTTAGCCCTTTAAAGGGTTTGACTTTTTTAAAATGGACATGAAACAGTACA
>JAROYC020000003.1:1881017-1901537 GCA_029619255.2 Dynastes hyllus | reverse complement strand
TACCGCTTTAAAACCCACTACCCCCGCACATTGAGTTTGCCCCCAGTTTATATTGCTAATCTCCAAAGCAGCACTGAATATGTCTCTCGGCGACACCTATCGCCAACAACAGCCCAAGAGCTGCCCGATAGGTGGTGGACATCTACACTCCAGTTTGTCTTGCTACCCTTTGGGACGGCGTGACTGTGTTTATTGGCGATAGGTGTCGCCGAGAGACATATTCAGTGCTGCTTTGGAGATTAAAAAAACCCTGGAGGAAAACCAATGATAGCGGCAGAAAATAGTGTCAAACCAGTTTATGACGCCGAGTAGGCAGAAACATGTCCATGTGTTGGCGCTATTTTCTCTGCTACATTGTTTTTGCCGGGAATGATTCCACCAATACCACGAACTATATTAGCATTTATTTTTTGGTTATTGTATTAGGCATCCTTTCCACGTGTAACATGAATTAATGTTTATAAATGTAAATTATCGTTTAAGAAATAGATTTCTGGCATCTATTAACGTGAAAACTTATTTCGCTTTGTCACTATGTTGTCGTTTTGCCCGTTAATAATTGCTCAATTTTAAATGTGTAATATGATGACAAAGCAAGTCTTAATGTTAAAAAATATCAACAACCTATTTATTTTATTTCATTATCTTTGGGGCACGAACAAGGAAAAATGCCGATAAATAGGCCTACACAAAAATACAATTGAATGCAAGTTAGAGAAAAATATATTGCAGACAAAGGAAATCCAAATAAGGAACATGATAGAAATCAGAGTACCAAATTGGATACTTTACATTTCTGCAAATTCTTTATGAATCTGTGAAAGCATTATTCATCCATGGTTTATTTGCATTTTATTAAATACAGGGCCTTTCGCAACTACCACGCCAACGCTTAATATGGTCGTGCTCAAATAACGGTCTAGCTAAATAAATCCCAAAAAAGGGAAGAAGAAAAAATTTTTGATTAATTTTTTTTTACCTTTGTTTTGGCTGCGCTGGTGACAAAAGATTACAACTATTTGTTCCTCAAACATCTGGCGATGACGCTAGCGGTGCGGTGTTATTGACCTTCACACGCAATTCATCTTATCTACGAGCCCAGACACTTAGAACACTCGTTCCTTTAAAACTTACCTACGACACACCCACAGACAGATTTTATTGCAACGTAGACAAATCCATTACATTAAATAGTCAATTCCAGCAGTTCCCAAAGGGTTTTCTACAAAGCTTAAAAAAATTATTCTTTCATTTGTCTCTGCCTTGGGGAGATTGTTTCTCTATAATTATAGCTTTAATTCCATGTGAACTTTCACCTGTCCAAATGTGTCGTGCTAGTTGCGAAATCCAGTATAGAGGATTGATCGTTCAAATTAATGTAAAAGGTAGTACTGTTTGTGCAGCCACTAATCGCACAAGCAGGACGACTGTTTACCTCACAAACTAAATGCTGCTTATTTTACTTGCTATCGCTTAATTACACTACTAACATCTAAATGTTCGATTACAAACGTAGTTGTGTTCAAACTTAAAATAAATAATGACCTACCGAAAATATAAGTGAACTTTTCTAATTCGTTTCAAGAAGTGAATGTGTATTTATTTTCAAAATTCCCGCTGAAATATACCTCCAAAAACATGGCCCAAGGTCACCAATTTTCGCCCGTAAAGGATTAAAGTGCGCGCGAATTTCCTTCCAGATGTTCTGTGGTAGAAATGTCTGTAGCGACATCTATAGAAGATTTCGCTAGATACTATAGAGATTTCTCATAAGAAATTCGATTCTACTATAAAACGGTAGATGTCGCCCATTGGGATTGCCTACAGAACTCGATAATTAAAATGTTTAATAACAATATTTTGAGGGTTAATACACGTTTATTAGAGTAGAAATACATTCAAGGGATTATTAATCCACATTCCACATTTCTCGACATGAATACAATCAACGATGATAAACAGCGAGCTATTCTAAAGGAACACAAAGTATTAGTAAGTGAAATACTGAAACCATAAATTCTTTCCCTACAATGTTTGCTTTCAGACTTCACCTAGTGGACCAACAGTATTTGATGAAACCTTCGACTTAAGAAGCTTCAAAAACAAATTTCGCGTGGTTATAGTCCGCTACGAACATTATGAAATAGAATTTGATCTAATCGGAATACATCCTTCGCTAGTAAATGCCTTTCGAAGACTCATATTGAGCGATGTCCCCAGTATGGCTATAGAAAAAGTCCACGTCTATAATAATACGACCATTATTCAAGATGAAGTACTTGCGCATAGGTTAGGATTAATCCCCCTCAAAGCCGATGCAAGATTATTCGAATATCGTACAGATGAGAGTGCGGATTATACCGATAATGATTCTTTGGAGTTTGAACTGAAAATAAAATGCACATTCAACAAGGAATTAAACAATTCGTCATGTGCCGATGATTTGTATAAAAATAATAACGGTAAGTAAATAGCTGTAGGTTTTCATTGCGGGAGTCTGAATTTGCACAAACAGTACGTCTTTCCGGGCTTGTAAGCTGTGGTTTTGAAATAATGTAAGTTGACGCTTCACCAGACACTATGGTTGGCATCTTCAGGAACATGTTTAAGGTTTACTAGTCGTCTAGGGAATGGTATCGCTCCTTAGACGACTCCGGAAAGACGTACCGTTAGTACAAATTCAATAACGGTAAGTAATATGAAATACTTTTTATAATTTTAAAACGTTTTCGTAGTTTATTCGAAACATATAAAATGGTTACCGAAAGGTAACCAATTAAAACTACATAAAGAAATCGACGTAGGACCAATACACGATGACATATTAATAGCAAAAATGCGACCTGGACATGAATTAGATTTAAAATTAATCGCAGTTAAAAGCTACGGTAGAGACCATGCGAAATTCTCTCCAGTAGGTACGAAATGCAATCAATTTAATAGAGAAGTACATTTATTCACGATTGTTCTAGCTACGGCTTTCTATAGATTGCTTCCTGATATTAGATTAACCCGCGAAGTTGAAGGTGAAGCAGCTGAGAGGTTGCAAAGATGTTTCTCGCCAGGTGTTATTGCGATAGAGAAGAACAATGCAGGAAAACAAGTAGCTAAAGTGAAAAATGCAAGATACGATATGAGTAGCAGAAATGTATATCGATATGAAGACCTTAAAGATGCTGTTGTGTTATCGAAAGTTCAAGACCATTTTATATGTAAGTTAGTATTGTTACAGACATTTCAATGAAAATACCTTTGCTGGTGAGAATCAGATGCACAGTAGATAATGCTATGGTGGAAGGGAAAATCTCTGATCTAGATGTGTTCAGCAAAAGAGGTTGTATAAATTTCAAAAGTTCTAAAAACCTGTTGTATAACGTTGAATATTGTTGGTTTCTGTACGAAGTCGTTTAAAAAAACACACTTTCGCTGCATGAACTAGCATTTTCGGAATAAGCTTTAAAACAAAACTATAAAACATCATTAACTGTGAAAATGTAATCGGACTTCATAGCAAGGTGTAGAAATAAATTACAGTTTTTAGTATGTCTTCTACAGTGAAATGCATCGCGACCTATTAACCGTATATTGCAAATTTTATACTGAATGATAGTACATGTATATTCCAACCCGGGGAAACGGCTAACATCGCATATGAATAAATATATTATTTATTCACATGCGATTTTAACGGTAAACCTCGCTTACGACCATCCATGTTTTAAAAGACGCGCACCGATAATTATCGAACGGCCGTTCGCTTCCACGCCTATCGAATGACTAAACTCTTCACTGGCTTCGCATCGACCTAAATCCCCTCTCGGCGCTTTTGCCGTAGCACGCGTTTGTCGAACCTTACTTATAGCAGTAAGTGTATAACTTTATGATGTTGAATTAGTTTCAGGAAATGAACAGTTTATGAATTACGATAGAATTTATACAAATAAGAAACTGATATCTTTAAATTAAGAAGAGCTTAAATTATTTGAATTCCCCGTGTCGTTTAATGACATGCTTATTTGCACAAGCAGAAGATACCTGTTTGAGACCTACTATCGCTTTCATAAAAATCTAGGACAAGCCGTATTATTATGACATTGCCCATTTTAAACACGTCTTTTGTAAAATATGAAAAAACATGTCGAATTGTCTGTTAGGTTTTACTACTCCCTCAAAGAAAACACACAATCCAATGTTAAATAACAGTTCAATTCAATATTTACACCATACGTCCGTTACAACTCACTTTCGCTCTTCATATCAATTCAATGAAGTTAGGTACAATACACGTCGACAACTTACAAATATTAAAATTCTTACATGTCTGTCAATGTCAATCGTCAATTAAGTCATTGTCACGAGATTGAAAAAACGTTAAAATGAGCCCGAGTTGTCCAAGATTTTTATGACAGCAATGGTACATAATTTTTCTCATTCGCAGTCTATTTCCTCTTTTCCTGCTTTATGCATCTCACCGGCAGAGCTATTTTCGTTATAGTGTAAACTGGATTTGTTTGATTTACTTTCTTTATGTTGATTAGTTACCATTGAATCTGTTGGCGCGATGTCATCAGATGTCATCTTCAAGGAAGCTGTGGATTTATTAAAGAAGAAATGCTTATATTTATTGGAAGAGCTCCAGACTTGAATAAATTGGATTTATTTAATTTGAAATATAATTTCTGCTTTCTTTTTTTAATTAATATAAGATGTTAATAATTTATTTGTATAAATAATCATAGCAAGGACATGGCAAACAACACACAATTATTAATTAATTTGGAATAGCCGTTTCAAGGGGTCGCGGGTCCTCATCGTCAACCGTATGACCGAATGATGTGAGAAAATTCTAATTCTACCATGCTTGTTTATCCCTACTCTCGAGAAAAATATTTACAAGTACCTGCTTTTGCCGTTTAACACTAAAAACATGCGAAATATACGGAAGAATAGACGAAAGAATCTCTTGTTATTGCAGCACGAAACGCAACGGTACGTTCCTTCTATTCGTCAGATTTGTATTTCTTCCGCCCATACACTCTAAATCTAAAACAAGCGAAATATACGGAAAACGACGAAAGGGTTTCTCGTCATTGTAGCACGTTACTTAAACCATATGGCCGTTTTACCTTAATAAATCAAAAAGATAAGAGTAATATAACGGTCCGTTCGTACGCGTCTAATTCCCACGGCGAAATTACGTTCTTAAATTTCAGGTTTTCTAATTTAATATGCTCGGTTTCTTTTATGTATTATGCTACACTTGACGCTTCTGTCCTACCGTACCTGTAGCACCTGATGTGTTCGTTGAATCTGGTACCAATCGCTTGTTTCGTTTGACCAATGTAGGTAAGTGCATTAATAGCAAGCACAAAAAAAGGATTTTTGAAATCTCCCAAACACCTACGATCATGTCACACAGAGTGTTCTGGTATTCGTCAACCACCGGAGCCAATTCATACACGTTGGGGAACATGCTTGCAGGCAGCTTTTTATTATGCTGAACATTTTAAAATAGTAAAAGCTGCAGCTATTAAGGAGAGCCAGTCGAAATTTCAAGATATTTCCGTTGAGATTTAAAAAAATATTCGTAGCTATTATAAAGGATTAGCTGACGCAATAGACCAATTACAAAATAGATCGTTATCATTAACGCTGGCCACGAGCGGTACCGCGCATCGGCGTAGAATCAGTTCGGACCGAGAGGAACGGTAGTATTATTGTCTGCGGAGCAGTACGGACATTTTCGCTGCCGGTCATTTGCGCAATTATCTGTCCAAAAAAAAAATTATGTTTTGTCAGCAAAACGACCGCGGTCGGACAAACTTCGAAAATTTATTGCAGAAATTGACTTAATATATGAAGGTGCAAAAATTAAATGTGAGGTGTCTGTAAAACCCCGTTAATGTGTTGGTCCAGACAACATTGTCTACACAGAAATAGTAAAAAGCATGTCTCAAAAGAAAGCCAAGAAATGAAAAATTTATATTTAATTTATGCGTTACGTTTATCGCATGTAATAACCGTTTTAAATTTTCTAGACAAGGAACCATTTATCTGCTTTTGGAATAACTATTCGGAGTGCAAAATTTCCAAGTCGAAATCGTTACGAAGAATTGTGCCATCTGCGCGCGAACATATTGAACAAAAAAAAAAATCGGAGTTGAAAGATCAAAAAATTTTGGTTATGCGCGACGAAACAACAGATCCGAAGAAACATTCTGTTCTTAATGTAATGGCACGCAAATTAACCATCAATCGGCACTCAATTTATTAGTCTCCAAACGAATACAACAGTGTACTGCCGAAGTAATTTTTAAAGTTAGTGTTAAATACATGGACAAGTTTAACTTTCAACAAACCAACTCTTGATGTTAGTGAGTGATGGTGCTGCAAACATGCTTTTTGTAGGCCGGTTCTTAAAAAAATTTGGGGAATTTGTTCACATTTTGTAAAATTCATGCTCTAAACTTGTGGCGGATAGTATTAGAAAATGTTTTCCTGATAGACGCTTAATAGCGCATACCAAAGCAGTATTTGTCAAATCACCGAAACGTATTCGCGAATTTCACAGACTGTGCCGGAAACCCGAGCCACCAGAACCTATTTAATCGTTAACATGGTTGCAGGCCCCGTTTTATTATCATAAATATTTTTACAATATTAAGTTTTTACAATTGATAAAAAGGAAGGGCCCCTATCCAGAAAAACAGTCGAAATTTCAAGATAGGTTAAAATGGGTTTAAAAAACATTCCACAATTACTTCGGGGTAGCAGATGCAATAGAAAAATTACAAAACCTGCGTGCCGTTGAAGAATTCCCACAAATAGTAACATGTTCACGCACAGCTATGCGCGATTGAAGACGCAAAAAATTTTTGTTTTAGAAAAATTTGAAAGTGTTTTTGAGAAAAAATTTGATTTTGGCACATTAAGACATTTGTGAAGGTGCTCAACAGTGTTAAGTTATTTGAAAATTATTTTACTTACGCAAATATTACGTCACTAGATGTGAACGTTCGTTCTCTGCTATGTTTTTTTTCCTCATCCTATAGTTTTGCCGAAAAACAGTTGAAACATATCTAATGTTGCAGATATTTAACAGACATTATTCACTTTGTGATTTCACGAGGACTCTTAAAATTTTAATGTTTGAGCACGTGTTATTTAATTTTTATTTAAAAATGAGCGAAATTATTTGCGGCAGCACACATCTCTATTAGCAGAATAACTCTAGTGGAACGCGAGGCCTGGTCGACTCTACGCTACAGCGCGGTACCGCTCGTGGCCAGCTTTAGTTATCATTATTGTAGTCTCTGCAAATTATGGACGGAATGGAGACACAGCTACTGACTATACATGACGCAAAATATAATCGCGTTTTAGAAAAGTTCGGGGTGTGCTAAGAAAGATCCCCCGATTTTAGCCCCTAAAACAAATTTTGATGGTGTATGAATTCCACTAAGTGCAAGGAGTATTTTAATCATGCAGTATAACATCGGTAGATGTTGAACGCTCCTTTTCAAAATATAAACCCATTTTCTCACCACGGCGAACATCGCTCACCGAGACAACTGTGGAAACACATCAAGGGTGTCAACTTTTTGCCACTCTTATCCATATGATTTTAAATACTCATAATGGTGCTTCTAGTTTTACTGTTCCATAGCCAAGACTGCTTAAAAGGGTGAGTGTTTCACTACTTTTCACATATTATAATTATGTATTAGTTCTGTTATTTTTTTTCTATTTTCTTACTATTGTTTTTATATACATACTAGGCAGGTACGGCTATGGCACAGCTCCCTGTTCCCGGGCTTTATTGATAATATTGTTAATTCAGGTCTCGTCTGGGTCTCTAAATAATGTTCACGTCAGAAGGTTTAACAAATATTTTAATAATTCAACTAATAATTACAAATTACGACTCCTATGTATATTAATGAACGCTAACCGTCACTAACTCTCTTCCCGCCTCTGTCCATCTAGGGTCCTACTTGTTACCAACTGCTTAGCTGGCGCGAAAAACATAAATTTTTAATCTTCGGTTGAAGCGTTGCTAACAATATTATAAAAATGTTAAATTCTAACTACATATGTGAAAAAAAAATGAAATCAATACCTTTTTTTAACGACAAAGATATTGCACCGGAACAAGTACGTTGAATCACCCAGTATATGTGATAATCTTCAGGTTTTTTCATACTCAGAAATTTTGACCATGCTTTCTTTTTCTCTCTTGTCATGCGTCTGTATCCTTTAATTCCACCGTCGCGTTCTTTTCATATTTCCATCTGTTATTTTAGTTGTTCCACCGCTTTCTTTAACACCTTCCAATACAATTGTTCCCTTATTTTCCACCCCTATTGTCTGTGCAATTTCTTGGAGCTCTTTATTTATTAATTCTTGATCTCTTTTATTTGTCTCCTTCTTTTATTTTGTCTTTCCAGGTTTTCTATTCATAATTCCATTCTTAGCAGATAATTTTCCATATATAAATTTTTGATTGCGTATTAAAAAATAATCAATTATTGATTTTTCATTTCGGCAATTCATGCATTACAATTTTAATTAATTAATTATTTTCGAATCGGTGTGTTTAAAGGTTAAAATTTGGTGGAATCCACCATATATGTATCTTCGTATGGTCTGTTAGATCTTTTGTTTAATATGCAAGTTCATATGTCGTGTTAGATTTGATGAACTCTTAAATTTAGCCGAACACAATTCGCAAGAATAAGGGCAATCCCCCATATGCACCGCCATATGAGTTTTCACTCCGGAAGATCGGCTAAATGACGCTTTACAAACCTCGCAAGTAAAAGCCCTTTCACCCGTATGCACTTTAATATGTTTCATGAGTTCGGTGTACGTGCAAAAGGACTTTTTACAAACTTCGCAAGTAAAAGGTTTTTCACGGATGTGTTGTGTTTTAATATGAGTCGTCATTGCGCTCTTCTGACGAAACGACCTTTTACAAATTTCGCAAGTAAAAGGCCTTTCACCAGTATGTATCCAAATATGACGTTTTAGTGTACTACTTCGAAAAAATGATTTCTTACAAATTTCGCAAGTGAAGGGCTTTTCACCGGTGTGTGTTCTAATATGATTCTTCAGATCTACAGTGCGACAAAATGTCCGTCCACAATAACCACACAAGCGAACCTTCCTAACCGAATGTACGCTCTTAATATGATCGTATAGGTTCTTTTCCCCTTCGAACAATTCTCCACATTGTGCGCAAACAACAATCTTGTCGATCTTATGAGAGACTTTGTGGGCTTTCAGTTTATAGTTGTATTTAAAACTTTTATTGCATTGGTCGCAAGGGAAAGGTCTATTGTCGGAATGTATAATTTGATGCCACGTACAATTCCTTCTCCTTGCGAAGCGTTTCCCACAAATCTTGCATGAATACGGTTTGCTCTCGGAATGCGAAATTTTATGTTTTTTAAGGACGCTTAGCGATACGAAACCTTTGTGGCAGACGTCACATTTATACGGAGTATTTCCAGCATGGATATGGACGTGAACGCGATAATAATAACGATAACTAAACGTTCTGTTACATTTTTTGCATAAAACTATTCTACTGTTACGTTTTCTTCCAGACGTATGCATTGGATTCTCTCGCAACTCCAATTTCGCGTGGCTTTGGTTATCTTGCAATAGTGGATCTTGTTGTGGCGCTAGCATATTCTCATTATTCGCGTATATTTCTACCTTTGTAACGTCTATTTTTTCTAAACCAACTTCCCAGTATTCACCACTATCATCTTTGCTTAAATGTTTGTCCAAATTTTCATCTTTAATATTTTTCAATAAAACACCTTGTGCTACGTTGACGTCACTTATCAACGATATTCCTGTTTTTGAATCACAAAAATCTTCCGTTTTAACTATAAATTCCTCCAATTTGATATGTGCATCACTACTATATTTTTCACAGTTTTCACTATTACAAACATCTTTGTTTAACTTCTCGTTCAAATGTTCATCTTTAATATTTTCCAATAAAACACCTTGTGCAACGTCGTGGTCACTTATCAAAGATATTCCTGCTTTTGAATCGATAAAATCTAATTTAATGTCTGCATTACTATTATATTTTTCGTAATTATTATCGTAACGTTTATGCAACTTATCATATTCGGTGGCCATTTTTGTGAACACATTCACAAAATTTTGTTTATTGAGATAGTAGAGTAAATCAGATCAATTTCTTCTTCTTCTCCTTCAATTGGCTTGATTTGCTTTTCGTTTTTAAGAAGAGAATGGGGACATATATTAAAACGAGGCCCAGAATGTAAATGCCATAAATAAACTTCCTCCTAAAAACCAAACAAAAGTTATTATCTACAAAAGATCACCTAAAGCTCAAGGAGCGGCCAAAAGATTACAGGGAGCGCTCAATCGGTAAAAAATTAGTTTTGCATAGGTTTTGTCATTAATTAAGGGGCGGCTAAAAGATTACAGGGAGCGCTCAGTCGGTAACAAATTAGTTTTGCATAGGTTTTGTCGTTAATTAACTTCAAAATTAGATGCTTGAAAACTCAAACTGTTCAGAATTCTTTCCCCTAGTGCAAGACCCTAATATCATTAATTAATTATTGTTAATAACAAAACTTGCAATAAATATTATAAATAGGATCTTGCACTCGGCCTTGATATGAACATTACTCTGGCAAAAAATTACAATTAACAATGCACTCGTTTTTGCAAAATCTACGAAAAACTAAATAATTAAATAAGAGGGCAATATTGAAAATGATTCATAATTTAGCCGGCAAGTATCTTCAGCAACTGTCCGTAAGATAGCGCCACTTACAAAACTTAATTAAAAGTAGATTTACTCCTATAATACAATAATTATTATTATTTATATTGATTTTGCTTTTATGCTATGTTGTCTAACTTAATATAGAAATGTGAATTTACAAACAGATGTTTTATTAAAGTATTTATTAAATTGGACACATGGCTTTATAAGCCATTCATGACATTGTGTACCAAAGAGCCAAAAAGCATGATTGCGTTGGAAAATTCCTAACGTTTATTAAATCACTTAATTTAAGGATTGCTGTAACTGTTACTTCATTATAATCATTATACAACACAGCAAATATGTAATATAAAAATTTTTTTACCCCAAAAAAAGAAAAAACGTATAAAAAAATACCCCTTTTTAACTCTTTTTTACTTTAAAAATTTATTTAGTAAAAGATGAAATAATTACAGAAAATATATCTAAAATATAGTAAATTTTAAAAAATAATTTTTATACTTTTTATTACTTATATACACTACCGTTCATGGAAGTTCGGGCAGGCAACAAAAAGTACGAAAGTCAAAAAAATAAGAGAAACATTAAATGGCCATGTATTTAATTTCTTACTTACATGATTTTACATATTTTCAAACACAAATTTATTAAAAAAAAAAGTTAATGTAATACAAATAATTTAAATCCGATTTTCGTCGAAAAACCACCTTTTTTCCCTTTTGAAATACTTTTTCACTATTCTCGGCATCCGATTCATTAATTTTTTTTAATGTTTCATTGGGCAAGCTTGTCCATACCTCCTGGGGAATGGTCCACAAATGTTCCTTTGATTTTGGGCGCTTTTTCCCAACACATCGGTCTAATTCTTCCCATAACAACTCTATCGGGTTCAGATCGGATGACTGTGGCGGCCATTCCATAATTTTTAGGGTTCTTTCATTTTCTTCTTGCTGCAAGTAATATGTGCAGAATTTAGATTTATGTTTGGGGTCATTATCCTGCATAATTCAAATTCACAACCAATTAATCGAACTCCTGACGGTATGGCATTTTCCTCCAGGATTTTCCGATATTCTTCTTTTTTCATTATGCCCTCAATTTTGAGCAAGTCCCCTGTTCCGATTAAGGAAAAACAACCCCAAACCATTACAGATCCGCCTCCATGCTTCACCGTAGGAACTATACACTCCCGTAACATTCTTTCCCTCTTGATCTGGGTGCAAAAACTCTCCGTCTATTTCCAAAAACCTCAAACTTGGATTCGTCAGTCCACAAAACGTTTTTAAAATCGTCCACTGTCCAATCTCTATGAGCTTGTACTCATTTCAGTCGTTTCAGCCTATTTCCTCTTCGGAGTGACGGTTTTCGACAAGCCACTCGCCCATGCAACCCAGCCTCTTTACGCCGACGTTTCACAGTACTCACAGAAAATTTAGAATCTCGCTCATTATTGAATTCTGTAGCAATTTCTGATGCTGTTAGTTTTCTATTGCGCTTACTAATTGTTTTTATTCGTAAATCTTCCGCAGTCGTTTTTCTTGACAGTCCTGGCCGATCACGATCTTGCACGTCACCGGTTGTCTTAAATCGAACTATAGCATCATGTACTGTAGATTTTGTTATTTTTAATTTTTCCGCAATCCGTCTTTCTGCGTACCCTTCCTGATGCAAGGTAATAATAGCAGATCGTTTGAAACAGCTAGAGGCTTTCCACGGGGCATTTTAAGCAGTCAAACCGAAATTATTTTATTTTTCACTTGCACAACCACAGATACTTTCACAATAACAATCTCTTCAGAACTACTGCGTTTACAAATGTTATAATACTTTATAAAGGGTATACGAATATTTCCAGGTAACACGAGTGAATCAGCTAACCCTCGTAGGAATTATTATAAAGCTTTATTGTTACTGTAATTATTGGGGATTTCCAACATAATTATATATTTTATGATAACTGTATTATAATAGACAAATACTACCTGGAAATTGGTAAAAGGCTTCCAGAAAAGGTTAGTTTAATAATTCCTCACAGAAATGTATATTATATAATTTTAATTTTTTTTCCTAAACAGTTAATATAATTTGTCAGCTTGCCCGAACTTCCATGAACGATACTGTAGGTTTAAAATCATAAATCGGTTAGTTAATGAATTTATTTTATACACAAGTGTGGGTGTTGGAATTTGTCATGTGGTGAGCTGTATCGAAGCTGCAAAATCCACCAAAATGCATGTTTTGTCTAAGGATCCTGAGGTAGGGTATACACTAAGTAAACGTTTATTCATTATAATTCGTAAACGAATTTGTAAATGCATCTCGAATCAAACTGACATAATTCTGGTTTCCTTTTAGCTATTTTCAAAATGGTACCAAGCTATAGGGAGATCCATCCTATATGCTAAGAGAAAGAATCATCATGTGTATGACAAGCAAATGACAAAGTTCCCATGTTTAATAATAAGACAAATATAAAATGGGATAGTATTCCAAGTCTGTGTTGTCCAGATACTCATTTTAAAATTTATATATGTATATATGCTTTTTACATGAATATCGTTATAGATATACATAAGATCATAGATCAGTCATATAAACGTAGATAAAGTTTCGTTAGTCTGGGAAAGAATTCACAAGGAAATGTGGAGCGAGGAAGAAACCAGTAGAAAAAAGAAAAGTGATAGAGAGGATGGTGATAATGCGGAGGACGAAGACATATTCAGGAGAAGCAAAAAAACAGAGAGGTCACCAGTAAAGAATCAAAAGAGATTAGAGGAGAACATTGAGATGATGATGGAAATGATGCATAATATGGGAGAACAAATCAAGAGTATGGCTACTGAGGTCAAAAAAGTGAGGGAAAATTAATGAACCATGAGGAAAAAATTAAGGTGATGCAAAATAAAAACGGATTGAAGATGAAAACCAAAGAGAAAATATACATACAGGATGACCTGTCAAGGGAAGACAGAGAAATCCAAAAACAAATCCGTATAAGCGCAAGAGAAGAAAACGACAACGGGAAAGTAACTAAAATAGGCTATAGGAAACTGTACATAGAAAAGGAAGAATGGGAATAGGATAAGGAGGAGAAAATGCTGAGAAAAAATACCTTCCAAAAGAACTAGTAGCTTCTAATATAAATATCAACATTAGTAAATTTGAGATCGACCAGGCGAGGAAAATGGAAACTGTGTAGTGATACTAATATTTGATGACACTGTAGGAATGACGACGCGGATAAATGTGGGAGAAGGGTGTGGTTGGCGCGAAAAAAGAGAGTTGTCAAGTTATATGAAAACGTATCTAATAATAGTTATATAAGACAGTATCCAGTATTATTAGTAGCTGACAAACAAACCTTTACATTTTCCACCACTTTTTCTTTATTTTCTCTTCAAAATGATATTGAAACATTTTTTTTTCAGTACATAAATGCATATTAAGGTGATTAGGAGAAAAGGCGCAAATGTTGTAAACATTTTTCACAAATTTTAATAAGCAAATTTTTATTGGAACATAATGGTTATACAGATTTCCTTTGCACACGAAAGTTTTAGTTGAACGATCGAATAAAAGTGAGGTGGACAATTTTAAATTAAATTAACCGCGCAAATCTAATGGTAAGATTCCTAGCTTACCGACAGTGTTAGGTTGGTGCTTACCGTTTATTTTATTAATTGTACAGTTGTACCGTATCCATAACCGTAACATTACTCAGAGTAATGTAGTGAACGGTACTTACATTGAGCTAAAAGGAACATTATTTATAAAATAAATAAAATTTAAAAAATGAATAAAATTCTAACCTAACTTTCTATATTGAGAAACGTGAACAAAAAAAAGTTCACCATATATAAGGCCAGCATGCAATGCAAATAATATTTCGAATGATATAAATGCATGAATGACCTAAAACTTAATGTCATTAGGCGAGTTCGGGTATTCGTTCGGAATAACTCTATTTACTCCAAATACCCTACTCACGCTCTTTCGCGTTCGGGAATGTCGTAGAGTTACTCCATTCATTCGTTTAAGAGTACGGGTTGAATGATCCACTCTTGCTCTACTCCTCATCCCCTCCACGTGCTCTACTCCTCATCCCCTCCACGTGCTCTACTCCTCATCCCCTCCACGTGCTCTACTCCTCATCCCCTCCACGCGCTCTACTCCTCGTCCCCTCCACGTGCTCTACTCCTCGTCCCCTCCACGAGCTCTACTCCTCGTCCCCTCCACGTGCTCTACTCCTCATCCCCTCCACGTGCTCTACTCCTCATCCCCTCCACGTGCTCTACTCCTCATCCCCTCCACGCGCTCTACTCCTCATCCCCTCCACGTGCTCTACTCCTCATCCCCTCCACGCGCTCTACTCCTCATCCCCTCCACGTGCTCTACTCCTCATCCCCTCCACGTGCTCTACTCCTCATCCCCTCCACGTGCTCTACTCCTCATCCCCTCCACGTGCTCTACTCCTCATCCCCTCCACGTGCTCTACTCCTCATCCCCTCCACGCGCTCTACTCCTCATCCCCTCCACGCGCTCTACTCCTCATCCCCTCCACGCGCTCTACTCCTCATCCCCTCCACGCGCTCTACTCCTCATCCCCTCCACGCGCTCTACTCCTCATCCCCTCCACGCGCTCTACTCCTCATCCCCTCCACGTGCTCTACTCCTCATCCCCTCCACGTGCTCTACTCCTCATCCCCTCCACGTGCTCTACTCCTCATCCCCTCCACGTGCTCTACTCCTCATCCCCCCCACGTGCTCTGTACTCTTGATCTGCTCCGAAAGGAATACCCAAACTCGGCTATTGAGTGTAATAAAATAATAATCATATGTTTTGCGCATGCGTCAACGGAACGTACTAGATATTAACTAAGGACACGAAGGGAAAGGGATTTCAAAAAAGTACGGTTCGGAACTATCCGTTCTCTTTCAACAGAGCCCACATATTTGAAATTTGTACCGTACAAAACGATTCAATACAGTATTACTTGGGATCAAATGGAAAGCAACTTAAGCAATTGAAAGAGGACAGCTCATTATGGTAACGCGTCACGTACTCAAAACTCCCCGTTCTTTTGAACAACCAAAACATCAAGTTACTTTCTACTTGAAGAACAATTTAAACACTAAAACACTTGGATTTGTCCGGATTTTATGTCGACATAAATTAACTGCAAGCTTTGCTAAAAGATTTCTCTCCAGTGTGCGTCCTCATATGAATCTTTAAGTCACTTGCTCTTGTAAAAATTCGATCACACCACCAGCAACTGAATCTATTTTCATCGGGATAAGTTGTTTTCCCGTATGTTCCCGCATATAGATTGTTACATGAGAAGAATGTGTTAATTTCTGTCCACATAACTTACAGGAAAACTTCTTTTCAGTATGCTTTCTCCTATGTGCACTTAAACCGAAAGAAGTTTTTATCACATAATTTACAGGAAAACTTCTCTCAAGTATGTTTCCTCATATGTACACTTAAAGAGGACGACCGTAAGAACGTTTTGTCACATAATTTACAGGAAAACATCTCTCCAGTATGTGTTCTCATATGTAGACATAAAGAGGCAGACTGTGTGAAGAATGTGTAAATTTGTGAATATGTGAACTTTTTATCACATAATTTACAGGAACACTTCTCTCAAGTATGTTTTCTCATATGTACATTTAAAGAGGAACGATAACTAAACTTTTTATCACATAATTTACAAGAAAGCTTCTCTCCTCTATGTTTTTTCATATGTGCAATTAAAGAGGAAGTCTGTGTGAACTGTTTATCGCATAATTTACAAGAAATCTTCTCTCCGGTATGTTTTCTCATATGTACACTTAAAGACTGAGACAAAGTAAACTGTTTATCACATCATTTACAGGAAAATTTCTCTCCGGTATGTTTTTTCATATGTGTACGTAATGTGCGAGCCCAAGTAAACTGTTTATCACACAATTTACAGGAAAACTTCTCTCCAGTATGTATTTTCATATGTGCAATTAAAGAGGAAGTCTGTGTGAACTGTTTATCGCATAATTTACAAGAAATCTTCTCTCCAGTATGTTTTCTCATATGTACTCTTAAAGATTGAGACCAAGTAAACTGTTTATCACATAATTTACAGGAAAGCTTCTCTCCAGTATGTTTTTTCATATGTACAATTACAAAGGAACGACGTGTAAACTTTTTAGCACATACTTTACAGGAAAACTTCTCTCCAGCATGTTTTTTCATAGGTGCACTTAAAGGGGAAGCCTGTGCGAACTTTTTATCACGTAATTTGCAGGAAATCTTCTGTCTAGTATGTATCTTTATGTGCCGCTTAAGGTAAGGAGATTTTCTATATGATTTGTTACAGATCGGACATTGCCAAGGTTTATTGCCAGTATGAGTTTTTAAGTGGGAGTTCAACAGATATTCTGTAGTAAACTTTTTATCGCAATAACTACATGCAAATGCTGTTTCTTCTGTATGTGAACGCATATGCACTAGCAAGTCGACTTTATTAATATACCTATTCTCGCAAAAATTACAAGGATGCAGCTTTTCCTCAGAATGAATTCGCATATGCGCAGTTAGCTCAGGTGTCATTGTAAACTGTTCAAGGCATACCGAACATTGAAAATGATTCTCGCCTATATGTCTTTCAATATATTCACATAATTCTTTTCCGCAATCCTTGCAGCCATCTTTACGAGGGTTATCTGATATCTGCATAGCTTCTAATTGTGCAGCAGCTGAGGTAACTGGAGCACGACGAGGTAAAGGCTGGATTTGCGTTTCCTCTGCTTTTACACTAAAAATAACATTCGCTATTATTTCATCACATTCAACTAGGTTAGTTGTTGTCGTGGGATCCGGAGTGACACTTCTAGAACTTCGTACTTCATTTGCGTCCCTTTGTAATTCACGTGTTTGATGGTGGATTTGCGTTTCCTCTGCTTTTACATTTAAAGTAACATTCTCGATTGTTTTAGCACATTCAGTTAGGTCAGTTATTGTCGTAGGATCCAGGGTTACACTTCTAGGACTTCGTACTTCACTTGCTTCCCTTTGTAATTTAAGTGTGTGATCTGATTGTAAGCAAACTGTTTGGAAATCGTAAGCAATTCTTAGTTTTTCTATACATGGTCCACAAATACAAGAAGGCACACCCTCGTTTGCCCATTTCTAGAAATTTAAGAATGATTTCTCGGTCTATATTCACGCGAAAAACTTACCACTCCTGATACACAGGCCGCCAGTTTGTCGTTGAATTTTATGGAGTCGCTATCCGAGGAATTCGTTGGTGTCAAGGAACACTCAGGTCGTAAACATGTTCTACAGCACTCAGCTAAATCAAATACAGTATCGGTTGAAGGGTCATTTAGATCGCTATCTTCCTCAAATACAATTTCAATCGACATATTGATAACTAATGGGTTGCAGTTTTTAAAGAAGGTTGATAAACTGGTAATACCTATTGGATTGTAGTTCCGAACGGTCGACAAATTGGTAATTTAGGGACTTTTGTTTTTTTAGAAAAGAGTCAATTTACAAGGTACTCCTCGAAAAGATTCTGAACCAGTGTTGCCAGGTGAAATTTTACTCCATCCCTAGATAGAGGTGGTAAAAATCCCCAGATTTTTTCTGATGTGTAACCAACGATCTTATGCTATTGTATTACTGGGTGCATAATAATAGCTTTGTTTCTGCAGAAATCACGAACTAGTCAGAGCCAATCAATTGTCGTGAAATCAGTCAGAAAATAGTTTGAGATTCCTTAGGAAATAAACTTAGTTAAACAATAGTCCATTTAAGAGCTAGTTACATGGTAGACATAATATACAACACAGATGAGTAATTAATAAAATAATACATAATATTATAACATACAATAATAAGTAACGCTGGCCATGAGCGGTACCGCGCATAGGCGTAGAATCGGACCGAGAGGAACGGTAGTATTACTTCGTCTGCGGAGCAGTACGGACATTTTCGCTGCCGGTCATTTGCGCAATTGTTTATGTCCTAGAAAAATTATGATTTCGTCAGCGAAACGACCGCTTCGGACAAACTTCGAAAATTTATTGCAGAAATTCGACTTAATATATGAAGGTGCTAAAATTAAATGTGAGGGTGTCTGTAAATCCGTTAATGTGTTGGTCCAGACAACATTGTCTACATTTTACGTAAATAGTGAAAAGCATGTCTCAAAAAGAAATTGCGCACGAGACAATGAAAAATTTATATTTAATTTATGCGCGTTTATTGCATGAAAACCGTTTAATTTTACAGACAAGGAACCTTTTATCTTTTTTTGGAATAACTATTCGGAACAAATTCCAAGTCGAACATCGTTAGAAAAATTGGAGGCCGCGAAAATTTTGAACAAAAAAAAAAAGGGATTGAAAGACTTGGGTTTATGCTCGAAAAAAAGATCGGAAGAAAATTTTTCTTAATTTAACCCCAAATTGGAACCCGCAACCAAATTTTAATTCATTATCTCCAAACGAATAAACAGGTACTGGGTAATTTCAAAGATGAAAATACATTGGCAATTTTAAATTTTAACAAACCAACTTTGATGTTAGTGAGTGATGGGCTGCAAACATGCTTTCGTAGGCCGGTCTCTTAAAAAGTTTCAATTTGCCATTACTGAAAAACTGTTCAACTTGTGGGGAAGTATGAAAAGACCTCGTAACGCAATAGCGAACCAAAGGTATTTGTAAAACACCGAAACGTATTGGAATTTCATAGACGGGCCTTCCCCCCAGACCACCGAACCTATTCTAACTTTTGGGGGAACATTTACAGGCGTTTTATTACCCAATTTTTTTGAAATATTAAGAACGTGGTTTACAATTCGATACAAAAGCTGCCGCATCCAGAGAAGCCAGCGAAATTTCAAGATAGTCAGGTTAAAAAGGATTTTTAAAAAAAATTCACAAATTTCTTCGGGGAAGATGCAATAGAAAAATTACAAATTTCGGGGCCGTTAGAAAATCTCTACAAATAGTGCAACATGTTCACGCACAGCAGGGGTTGAAAACGCAAAAAATTTTTTGTTTTGAAAAATTTTAAAGTGTTTTTGAAAAATTCTGATTTTGGCACATTAAGACACATTTGTGAAGGTGCGTCAACAGAATCGTTAAGTTATTTGAAAGATTATTTTACTTACGCAAAATTACGTCACTAGATGTAGAACGTTCGTTTTCTGCATATAAAGCATTTTTTCCTCATGCCGTACTAGTTTTGCCGAAACAACAGTTTAAACATATCCAAGTTCGATATTTAACAGACATTATTCACTTTGTGATTTCACGGAAGACTCTTTAAAAAAGTGTTTGACACGGGTTTTTTAATTTTTATTTAAAAAAAGAGCGAAATTATTTGCGGCGCAAAAAATCTTATTAGCAGTAACTCTAGTGGAACGCGAGGCCTGGTCGACTCTACGCTACTGCGCGGTACCGCTCGTGGCCAGCATTAATAATAAGTATATAAATTGTAATATCTTTATTTTCAAAATTAAAATGCGCCCTTCTTCTAACTTTTATTAACAAAACACAACACTACAATTCCACCTTACAACAATGCCTTCATCTTGCCTACTCCCTCCCCCTCTGCTAAACAATAAATTAAAGCAAGAAGATACCAATGCTTGCAGAGATTTTCTAAGAATGACTAACATTTACTTCCAATGAATATTGAGTTTTAAATTTAAGCTGACATTAGATATTAAAAGGGAAAAAACATTTTTTCA
>JAROYC020000003.1:1824200-1880917 GCA_029619255.2 Dynastes hyllus | reverse complement strand
GCAACAAATTATTTAAACAAAGACAGTTTTGGATGTAAAATAAACGGATCAATCAAATAAACCGGGGCCTAGGGCCCGAGAAATGTAAATACGCGGTATAATTCAAATATCTAAAATAGTTTTTCTTATAAATTATATAGATCAAACGTGAATTAGAAGTAGCAACAGAAAGATCCAGTTGAGGCATAGACAAGCCTCAGAAGAAAGAAATTTAAAGGTAAAGAAGTTTAGAAGCTTAGAATACCACGCTGGGCTTCGGAGGCCCGCGTTATGCATCCTAGGGTTAATAAATGTTGTAAACTTTCAGATAGTTGTTCAGTGTATGGTATAGCAATGTATTTATTATCATCCTTATTTTGGTTGTAATGGTTTCTTCTATTCGAGAGCTGTGCTATTCTTTGTTTAATAAATTTAGAAACGGAAATAACTTGTTACTTTGAAACGATGGGCTGTTGCGCGATACGCGAACAGTAGTGGTTTAGATTCGCGACGTTCCTATGAAACGGTAGCGCCTTTGAAACGATAAACATATCCATTGTTATTCTACAATTTTCCTTGGAGTTTCCGACGTAATTAATTAGTGTTAATTACTTCGGAAATTCTAAGGAAAATTGGAGAATTTCATAATTCACCGATGGAAGCTAAATATAATGATTATTTTAGTGTACTTATCATTTAAAACTAAAAATTGTCTGTCGAAATATTTGCAGATAAATAGCATCTAGGCATTAAATAGTGAACTTCTTCACATAAGTCCCCGCGGCGTAGTGGTTAACGCGCCTACGCGGAAAGCGCGAGATGTAAGGTTCGATTCCTTGCCGGTGACATAATTTTAATTCCGTTAATTAATTACGTCGGAAATTCCAAGGAAAATTATAGTGTAGGAGGCGAGTATTTTCATACAAATAAACTGCTGTAAGTTTTAACTTGCTTGTTTATTAAAAAAAAAAAAAAAGTACATAAGGAACATAAGTAAAAGCGGATATTGTATTTTAACAATATGTATGTACCTTCGTATGGCCTGTTAATCTTTTTCTTTAATATGCAGCCTTATATGGCGTATTAAACTTTTTGTACTTTTAAATTTAGCCGAACACAACTCACAAGAATGAGGGCAATCCCCCATATGCACTCTCATATGGCTTTTCAGTCCTGAAGATCGGCCAAACGCCTGTTTACAAACTTCACAAATAAACGACTTTTCACCAGTGTGCGTTCTAATATGACTCCTCAGACCACTCCTCCAACGAAATGGCTTCTTACAAAACTTGCAGGTGAAAGGCTTTTCACCAGTGTGTGTTCTGGTATGACTCATTAGTCTATTCTTCTCACTAAACGACTCTTTACAAATTTCGCAAGTAAACGGTTTTTCACCGGTGTGTGTTTTAATATGTCTCCTTAGTACACAACTCTGACGAAACGACATCCTACAAACTTCACAAGTAAATGGCTTTTCACCAGTGTGTATTCTAATATGAGTAATCAATACACTTTTCCTACAAAACGACGTTTTACAAACTTCGCAAGTAAAAGGCTTTTCACCCGTATGCGTTTTAATATGAGTCGTCAATCTACTCTTCTCAGAAAAAGATTTTTCGCAAAATTCGCAAGAGAAAGGCCTTTCACCGGTATGCTCTTTAATATGTCTCATTAGTCCACCTCTCCAACGAAACGACATTTTGCAAATTTCGCAGGTAAAAGGCATATCACCAGTATGTATCCTAATATGATGCTTCAGTGCACTCCTCCGACAAAATGATTTTTTACAAAATTCGCAAATAAAGGGCTTTTCACCGGTGTGCGTTCTAACATGTTTCGTCATATCGGACATGCGATAACATGTAAGCCCACAATAGTTACACGTGTAACCACGAATCTTGTATGAAGATGGTGTGCTCTCGGAATGTAATACTTTATGTTTTTTAAGGAGGTGTGCTGTTACGAAACCTTTTTGACAGATGTCGCATTTATATGGAGTATTTCCGGCATGGTTATGAACTTGAACGCGATAATTATAACGATTATCAAATATTCTATTATATTTTTTGCATAATACTATTCTGTTACGATTTTTTCGAGATATATATTTTGAATTCCCACCATACTTAACTTCTTCTCTCTCTCTTCATTTACCTCCAATTTTACATGGCTTTCGTTATCTTCCAATAGCGGATCCTGTTGCAGCATTGGCACGTTCTCATTTCTCGCACATGTTTCTACATTTATGATTTCTATTTTTTCAAAACCAATTTCCCAATTCTCAGCACTATCAACAACATTGTTTAATTGCTCGTCTTTAATATTTTCTAATAAGACGCCTTGTGCTATGTTAATGTCGCTTATCAAAGATATTCCTGCTTTTGAATCACCAAAATCTCCCGCTTCAACTATAGAATCTTCTAATTTAATATCTGCATCGCTATTATATTTTTCGCAGTTTTCAATACTAACATCTTTGCTCAATTGCTCGGTCAAATTTTCATCTTTAATATTCTTCAATAAGACACCTTGCGCTACATCGTGGTCACTTATTAACGATATTCCTTCTTTTGAATCAAGAAAATCTCCCGTTTGAGCTATAAAATCATCTAATTTAATGTTTCCGTCATTATTATATTTGTCATAATTATTATCGTAATGTTCATACAACTCGTTATATCCTGCGGCCATTTTTATGAATGCATTCACAGTATTTTGTTTATTGAGATAGAATATAACCCAAATTATATCAATTTCTTCTTCTTCTTCTTCAATTAGATTCATTTGCTTTTCATTGCGCCAATGGGAATGGAAACGTATATAAAACGAGGTCTGGAATGTAAACGACTCCCCCCTAAAAATGAAATAGTTACAAAAAACTACCTAAAGCTTAAGCAAAGCTATAAAACAAGCATGAATCAATCAGAACTGGGCAAAGATTTTTCAATGATTCAAATCCCAACCCCAAGCATTGGCGAGTATTAAGATAAGAGGTATCAAATACTTCCATTTACAAAAGTACTCGAATTACTAAATACAGTACTTAAAAAGGTAAAGCACCAGGTACTGGCAAATGAAAATGAAAAAGAAATATCAAGTACAAACCACCCTGAGCCATCCGCATCCAAAAAAACCACCTAAAATTTTTGTTGGATTTTTTTAAAACCCATTTCAAGCCTTCGTAGCTATGCTACATAACCTAAATAAAAAAAGGACATAGCCAACCGAGAAGATCTCGTGTTAAAAACCCTAAATTTGCTCTTAAATTTAGATATGGTTGGTAAGCCTACGGAATCAGTACATGGGTACAGAATACAGGCATACTCTGAATAGAATCCATAGAATAGAATCTGCGTTTAGTAGACACAAATTCAAAAATTGTCACATTTATTCTTCAAGTATTTTGCCTAAATTTTACCCTAAATTTGAAAGTGAGCCTTACATTTTAAGTAGTATATGCCGTATATGGTTGCAGGTTTGCGAAGGGAAGCGGTGTTTGGTGGCCTCTTCCCTCAATTTTCCCCCGGATTAATATTTCGTCCTTGTTTTATACATCAGAGAAAGACCAATTTTTGAGTCAGTATACACAGTGAGCCAAATAAGTCTTAGTACACCAACATAAATCACAAAGCATAAGCGTTAATGTATTAGTATGCTTGAAAATTGAACAAAATAATTGTAAGTTGCACACTGAAATGTTGTAAAGTGTAGTTACTTTCAAGAAATATTAGTATTTCTCTTAAAATCAAAACAATATTTATAACAAGTACATGTACAGGTCTCGCGTTGTAGGATGGCGAGTTCCGGCGCTGTCCGAAGGTACTGTCGGACATCGTTGGGGAAAAATTAAGTTTCAATGCAACATGTAGTGGCGTAGCTCGACTTTTTTTTTAAAATTATGTTAGCTTTAAAAAAAAAACGACTACAAAATAAAGTTTTTGTATTTCCATCGCGCATCTGAAGCGTTCGCCATCCTATAACGCACAAACTGTATATGTCTACCACTAACAAAAGGTACTGGGAAAAAAGTGTTCATACAGTCTGCATATTCTCATAACTCATAACTAAAAAGTACAAAAAATAAATAAAAAATTTTTGGGGTACCCTTTAAAGTTTATAAGGCTTGGGGGTCCCCAGGCATCGGGTATACTAAGTTACTTGAACAGACATATCAATTTTGGACTATTCTGCAATTAAAATACGCTTCAGTTCCTCTTGACTTATTTCGAATTTTCGAATACGACGATCCAGCTCCCTTTTCCAAAAAATGTTTTTATGGGATTAATGTCCCGGGACTGTAGTGGGGTTTTCAGCGTAGTATAAACAGCCCTTCTTTTTACCAAATAGGAAATGTGGGTTTAAAGGGCGTTATCTTGTTGGACATAACGACCCTCTAGTTCCAAATTCTGAGCACAGTTATATTTTAAAATGTCTAAGTAAACTTCCTTCGTCATTATACCTTTAATGATGTGCACATTTCCGGCGCCATTAGCCGCCATGCGCCCCCACACCATTAAAACACCTTCCCCCTGTTTACGGTCGATCTTAAATTTTTTGGGGTTTGAATTTTTCCCCCCTTTTACCCGGACATTAAACTTACATAAGTTTAATGTCTGGGGAAACTGATGGTCGAAAGTTGGTATGGAGAATGCCCGGGGGGCTCCCAAATCCCAAAAAATTTTAAACCCCTATATGCCCAAGCAAACTGTGTAAATATTTTTTTTCGTAATTTTTTAAAAATCTTGTATTTACAATATAAAAAAAACATTTGTTGACAAAAAACTTAAGATGTATTTCAATTGCGTCCGTTTGTCGTCCTCAATTGTTAAAAAAACCGGGGAAAAGCGATTTGGTTTGACCATGCGTGGTTTTAAAAATGAAAATGAATGCAGCTGTTCTACATATAGGACGTTGAGGATATTTTGGGGTTAAAAGGGAAAATTCAAATGGAGGGGTGTAATGGTGTGGGGGGCATGGCGTCGGAAATTTGCATATCATTGAAGGTATAATGATGAAGGAAGTTTACTTAGACATTTTAAAACATAACTTGGGAGTAAATGCTCAGAATTTGGGGCTAGAGGGTTGTTATTATTTCCAACAAGATAACGACCCTAAGCACACTTCCTATTTGGGCTGCTCTATAATACGCCCCATACGCTGAAAACTCCACCACAGTCCTCAGTCATTAATCCCATAGAACATATTTGGGATAAGCTGGATCATCGTATTCGAAATAACAAGTTGAGAAGGACTGAAGCGTATTTTAGTTGCAGAATGGTCCATAATTGATATGTCTGTTGCAAGTAACTTAGTATATTCGATGCCTAGGCGATTACAAGCCATTATAGATTCTAAAGGGTACTCCACAAAATATTAGTTTATTTTTTGTACTTTTTAGTTTTATGAAAATATGCAGAATATGCAGGAAAAAAGTGTTCGTGCTTTTTCCTGGTACATCTTGTTAGTGGTAGACATATACGAGGCTCATCCGGAAACTAGTACCCATTTGCCAATTAAATCGCAACCAATAGAAATATCTGAACAAACTTTTTATTAGACATATACATGTACTATACATTACTTTTCTACATAATCACCTCGTAAATTAAGACCCTTGTCGTATCGTGGGATGAGATTTCTTATGCCGACGTGGTCATCCTCTACCGTCTCTCGTGTGGCGAGAAATGTAGTGACCGCTGCATTGAGGGCGTCATCACTGCGGAAATGTTTTCCGCCTAGAAAATCTTTCAATTTTGTAAAAAGGTGGTAATCCGACGGTGCTAGATCTGGGCTGTAGGGTGGGTGATCGGAGACTTCCCAGCGAAACTCCTGGAGCAATTGGCGTGTTGTTGCAGCAATATGGGCACGGGCATTGTCGTGCAGCAACACAATGCCCGACGACAACAGGCCTCGCCGCCGATTTTGAATTGCCCGCCGCAACTTCTGTAGCGTGGAACAATATGGTTCCGCATTAATGGCGGCCTCTCGAGGCATGAAGTCCAAAAGCAAGAGAGCATATCTGTCCCAGAAGACGGTTACCATGAGTTTGCGAGTCTACTCTGCTGTCTTGAACTTTTTGGGTTTGGTCGGTGAATGAGAGTGATGCCATTCCATGGACTGGCGTTTGCTTTCGGGCGTTGAGTAAGCAACCCGTGTTTCATCGCCCGTAACAATATGTGACAAGAATGCATCACCTTCATTTGCGTAACGCTCCAAAACATTCAAGGCCGCACCCATACGCTTGTTTTTGTGTTCCTCTGAAAGCATGCGCGGCACCCACCTTGCACAATTTTTTTTGTAATGCAGATGATCTTTGACGATTTCATGCGTTATGGTGCGCGAAATCTGTGGAAAACGTGCACTATTGTCATTAAATGTGACACACCGATCTTGCTGTATGAAGTCGTCGACTACACGCACCAACGCATCAGTAATGACGGACGGACGCCCTGGACGCTCTTCATCGTGAACGTTGTCTCTCCCCGCATTGAAATTGCGACACCGTAGCCGAACCGATGATGCGTCCATCGCATCGTTGCCGTACACTTCTTGAATTTGACGGTGAATGTCACATGGCTTCACATTTCTGGCGTTCAGGAATCTTATTACAGACCGCACTTAACAACTGGCGGTATTGTCGAGTGTCTTAAACATTTCGAACTCACACTGACGCGATATTATTGTAGATAACTCAACCCAATCTCGTACGCTGACAGCTCACTGCGTCACGAGAAAAACACTCGGCGGCTCGTCGCGCAACTGCTACTCCACACGGCGCGAACGGGTACTAGTTTCCGGACTAGCTTCGTATATGATTTTGTTATAAATATTGTTTTAATTTTAAGAGAAATACTAACATTTCTTGAAAGTAACTATACTTTACAACATTTCATTGTACAACTTACAATTGTTTTGTTCAATTTTCAAGCATTACTAATATATTATCGCTTATACTTTGTGATTTATGTTGGTGTACGACTTATTTCGCTCACTGTAACATTTAATGGGCAAAACATTAGTTGGTCATGCTGGCCTCTCACGCATTGTTTTTATTATTAGCTGTCAATCTTTATAACATTACTTTTCCAAGATATTCAATTCCCTGTATCTTGAAAACCAAAGCTCCGAAGGCATATGTTCATTAAAACGTTGTTGTCCAAAATTACTTGAAAAATCGCTAATGACATTTTCATAGATAAAATCTGGACCACATAGTGCTGACATTACGCATATCAAAAGAATAGAAATAAAATTGTAAATACAAATGAAAGGCGGAATTTACCCCAAATTTTAAACTTGTTTTAACACTTACCTTACCATTTCTTCAACCACTACATTCTACAGTGAGCTAAGTAAGTATATATTTTTAAATAAATATATACAGCTTTGCGCACCACATTCGTGTCGGTTTATATACGAAAAACGGGAAAATATTTTAAAGTATTTTTATTTTGGGCTATGTAGACTAATTCGGAGCAAGTTTCAAAATCGTTTTGAAATATACAGGCGATCCAAAAAAAGTTACCCGCTGAAGTTCTGAAAATTTAAATAGAATACATGTATATTATTGCATATTTTGATACTGAGGTCTAAATAAAGGCAAATTAGTTCCATCAAAGCCTTCTTTCGTAAAATATATGGCAAGGTATGAATATTCGAAATTTAAAATGTTAAATTAGTAAGATATATGTATAGGAAACCCTAATACAATTTTATAAATGGTTAAAATTAGAATCTTAATACGATAATTAATACAGGATATTCCATTTAACATAAGGTTATTTGATTTTAACGATAGTCCAAATCAGAAGTATATTTTCGTCTACGAAATTGCTAATCGTCTCAATCTTAAATGCGATCCTAGTCTTGCTAGAAAATGGGACGCAAACCCAGGCAATATTAAATAACAAAAATACATGCAAAAGTCTCAGTTACAAAAACGCCACAATGACAACAGGTTAGGATTCGGGAGGAGGATCGATGATGATTTGGACGGCATTTTCAAGAAATATTAAATCCGAAATTGCCTGTGTTTAAGGAAGAATGAATGCGGTTGCCTATCAAGAGCAATTAAAAGGCTTCCTATTGCCCTTTATAACTCTGTGATGGTGACCAGTTTATTTTCCAACAAAATATGTCTCAAAAACAGCCTAAGTTAGCTATACGATATTAAGGAGTTGTGGAAAGACACAAAGGGAGATGGCCAACACTATTAACAGTTCACAGAGTGCGGTGAATTTTCTAATGCTAGGAGTGGAAGAGTATTGCAAAAAGATCTGGACGTCCTGCGAAGCTTTCACCAACTGTAAAACGTGCGGTTCTAAGCGAAAAGTCTAACACTGGAACTTCTTCGTCCAAATTGCTAATCGTCTCAATCTTAAATGCGACCCTAGTCTTGCTAGAAAATGGGACGCGAACCCAGGCAGTATTAAATAACAAAAATGTATGCAAAAATCTCAGTTACAAAAACGCCACAATGACAACAGGTTAGGATTCGGGAGGAGGATCGATGATGATTTGGACGGCATTTAAAAGAAATATCAAATCCGAAATTGCCTGTGCTTAAGGAAGAATGAATGCGGTTGCCTATCAAGAGCAATTAGAAAGCTACCTATTGCCCTTTATAACTCTGTGATGATGACCAGTTTATTTTCCAACAAAATACGTCTCAAAAACAGCCTAAGTTAGCTATACGATGTTAAGGAGTTGTGGAAAGACACAAAGGGAGATGGCCAACACCAATAACAGATCACAGAGTGCGGTGAACAATTTTCTAATGCTAGGAGTGGAAGAGTATTGCAAAAAGATCTGAACGTCCTGCGAAATTTTCACCAACTGTAAAACGTGCGGTTCTAAGAGAAAAGTCTAACACTGGAACTTCTTCGTCCAAATTGCTATTCGTCTCAATCTTAAATGCGATCCTAGTCTTGCCAGAAAATAGGACACAAACCCAGGCAATATTAAATAACAAAAATACATGCAAAAGTCTCAGTTACAAAAACGCCACAATGACAACAGGTTAGGATTCGGGAGGAGGATCGATGATGATTTGGACGGCATTTTCAAGAAATATTAAATCCGAAATTGCCTGTGTTTAAGGAAGAATGAATGCGGTTGCCTATCAAGAGCAATTAAAAAGCTTCCTATTGCCCTTTATAACTCTGTGATGGTGACCAGTTTATTTTCCAACAAAATATGTCTCAAAAACAGCCTAAGTTAGCTATACGATATTAAGGAGTTGTGGAAAGACACAAAGGGAGATGGCCAACACTATTAACAGTTCACAGAGTGCGGTGAATTTTCTAATGCTAGGAGTGGAAGAGTATTGCAAAAAGATCTGGACGTCCTGCGAAGCTTTCACCAACTGTAAAACGTGCGGTTCTAAGCGAATCGTCTAACACTGGAACTTCTTCGTACAAAATTGCCAATCGTCTTAATCTTAAATGCGATCCTAGTCTTGCCAGAAAATGAGACGCAAACTCATGCAGTCTTAAATAACAAAAATCTCAGTTATAAAAACACCACAATGACAACAGGTTACGATTCGGGAGGAGGATCGATGATGATTTGGACGGCACTTACAAGAAATATTAAATCCGAAATTGCCTTTCTTCAAGGAAGAATAAATGCGGTTGCCTATCAGGAGCAATTAGAAAGCTGCGTCTGGTTTAAAGAGTTTGGGGTGCAAATTTTTTCCTTGCCGGCTTTAAGCCTGGATTTAAACCCTACAGAAAACCTACGGAGTATTGTAGCAAGAAAAGCTTACAACTTAGAGAAGCCCTCGATTGAAAATGTGGTAGAGCTTAAAAAGTCAAATACTGATAGCCTGGACTGAAATCCCTAAAGAAACATTTGTCAATTTAGTAAACAGTCTGGTCAATCGATGACTATCTGTTATTGAAAGTCATGGAAAATAGACCAAATTAAGTTTAAAATTAAAACTAATTTGAATTTGTATTTTTTCATAACTACTACAGCCACGCCACCGTATATGGTACATGATGTTATTAATTTATAACAGATTCCTCTACAAATTATGTTCTTTTTCTATGTTTCTTGTAAATATATTGAACAGATAGATTTTGTTTAATTTCTAGACGTCTACAAAATTCTACCTGAGTCTATAATTGTTCACAGCACTGTATATTTAGTATATTGTAAGGAGCGAAAGAGGATTTGTATTCGTATGGTATGTTAGACTTTTTCTTTAATATGCAGCTTCATATGCCGTATTAAACTCTTTTTAGTCTTAAATTTAGTCGAACACACGTCACAAGAATAAGGACAATCTCCCACATGCACTGCCATATGTCTTTTCAGTCCTGAAGACCGATCAAACGACTGTTTACAAACTTCACAAACAAAAGACTTTTCAGTAATGTGTGTTTTAATATGACTGCTCAGTCCACTCCTCCAACGAAATGGCTTCTTACAAACGTTGCAGGTAAAAGGCTTTTCACCAGTGTGTGTTCTGGTATGACTCATCAGTCTATTCTTCTCGCTAAACGACACATTACAAACATCGCAAGTAAACGGCTTTTCACCAGTATGTGTTTTAATATGACCAATCAGTGCACACCTCTGACGAAACGACATCTTGCAGACCTCGCAAGTAAACGGCTTTTCCCCGGTGTGTATTCTAACATGGATCATCAGTACGCTTTTCCTACAAAACGACGTTTTACAAACTTCGCAAGTAAAAGGCTTTTCGCCGGTGTGTGTTTTAATATGTCTCATTAGTCCATTCTTCCAACGAAAGGGCATTTCACAAACTTCGCAGGTAAAAGGCTTTTCACCGGTGTGCGTTTTAATATGATCATTCAGTGCACTCCTCCGACAAAATGATCTTTTACAAATTTCGCAAGTAAAGGGCTTTTCACCGGTGTGTGTTCTAATATGTTTAGTCATATCGGAGCTGCGATAACATATAAGCCCACAATAGCCACATGTGTGATCACGAATCTTGTACGAGGATGGTGTGCTGTCGGAATGTAAAAGTTTATGTTTTTCAAGGAGGTGTGATGTTACGAAACCTTTGTGACAGATGTCGCATTTATATTGAGTATTTCCAGCATGGTTATTGACTTGAACACCGTAATCAAACATTCTGTTAGATTTTTTGCACAAAACTGTTCTAGCGTTAGGATTTTCTTGAGACGTATGTTTGGAATTCCCTTCTAAACTTAATCCATTATTTAGTTCCAAGTTTACATGGTTTCGGTTATCTTCTAGTAATGGATCCTGGTGCAATGTTGGCACATTCTCATTTTTCGCATATGTTTCTACTTTGAGGGTTTCTATTTTTTCTAAGCCAATTTCCCAGTTTTCAGCAATATCAACATCTTTGTTTACCTGCTTGTCTTTAATATTTTCCAATAAGACATCTTGTGCTACGAAGTCGTCGCTTATCAAAGATATTCCTGCCTTTGAATCACCAAAATCTCCCGCTTCAACTATAAAATCTTCTAATTTAATATCTGCATCACTATTATATTTTTCGCAATCTTCAATACTATAAACATCTTTGCTCAACTGCTCGTTTAAATTTTCATCTTTAATATTTTCTATTAAGACACCTTGTGCTATGTCGTGATCACTTATCGATATTCCTACTTTTGAATCAAGAAAATCTCCTGTTTGCACTATAAAATCATCTAATTTAAGGTGTGCGTCGCTACTATAGTTGTCATAGTTATTATCGTAATGTTCATAGAACCCATCATATCCTGTGGCCATTTTTATAAATTCATTCGCAGTATTTTGTTTATTGAGATAATAGAATATAACCCAAATTAGATCAATTTCTTCCTTCTCTTCATTTAGGTTCATTTGCTTTTCGCTGCTCCAAAGGGAATGGGAACATTAAAGACCAGGTCCAGAATATAAATGACTCCTTCCTAAAAAAATAAATAAAAGTTGTTACAAAAACCTACGTATAGCTTAAGCAAAACTATAAAACAGGCATGATTCAATCAGGGGTACTATTCTTGAATAAATTCGCATACGAAAATCCTGAAAATTCCTATACGAATGATTGACATTCTTGAACCGTAAGATTCGGAAAATATACACTCGTATACGGATGCTTGTACATCGTGTGATCGATGTTGTCTGAATTCGTATAGGAATGTATGATATTCACATGTGTGTATTGATAATAACAACATAATAATGGCCAATTTTAATGAAAAAGCCCAATCGATAGCTGTAGAAATGCTAGAAGAGGTAGAGCAACGAAATAATTTAGGCAAAAATCGATTTAAAGCAAGGATTGACCCCTTTATTGAACTAAACAATGATTCTTTCATTCGATTAATAAAAAGGTTGGTTGAAGAATTAATAACTTCCCATATTTTGTGAGGCGCATTTAAAAGTAAAATCGTTACTGAATTTTCCAATCATTAAATTTGAATAGCTATTTAAAAAAATTCAATAACACAGATTTTTGCTCTTGGGAAATATTTCCACATTTCTTTGTTGCCATTTTCTAATTTACAAACTACTGTTCGCCAAGCATAATTTCAATATATAGTGAATGTATTTCGTACAAATAAGGGACTATTGCAACTTGTCGCTTACATCTGGCAAATTTTAAACCGTTTAAATATGCCTCCCTCAAATTTTATTGGTTTATTGTAGGGATCAGTCCGAAGTAAGTACCGCCCGTACGTTAGTAGTACGTATTTTCTAAATAAGATCCGCATGCCGTTCAGGAATACCAAATATGCATCGCATGCAATCCCGTCGCAAACCTAGTCGATACAAACATTCGGAACTTCAAAATAGACCCCCGAACGGGGAAAAACACTGTAAGGGGGATTCAAATAACAACCACCAGGCATTGAGCCAGAATATTAAGAAGTATCAAATACTTCCATTTACAAAAATGCTTGAATTACCAAATACAGCATTTAAAGAAGTGAAGCGCCAGGTACTGACTAGTGATAATGGAAATATCAAGTACAAACCATCCATCCGCATCCATAAACCACCTCAAATTTTGTTAGATCTGTTATTAAAACGCATTTCAAGCCTTCTTAGTATGCTACATAACCTAAATGTAAAAAGGGTATGACCAGCTGAGAAAATCTCGTTAAAAACCCTAAATCTAGCCTAAATTTGCTGATATCTCCAGATACGGTTGGCAAGCTTGCAGAACCGGTAAATACGGGCATACTCTGAATAGAATCCATAGAATAGAAATAGCATTTAGTAGACACAAGCTCAAAACTGGGGTTCCCCAATTTCCCAACACCCAGTGGCGGGCGCTAAAAGGTTTAAAAAAAATAAATGGTCAGAAATAAAATATAATAGGTGCTCAAATACTTACCGTTTGGGTTTTCCCGGGAAATCACGAAGTGAATAATGTCTTTTAAAAGAACTTTGGTTTTTCCCACAGTTGTTTCGGAAAACCCGGAGTGCGACTTGAGGAAGTGTTTTATATGCAGAAAACGAACGTTCTACATCTAGTGACGTTATATTTGCGTAATTAAAATAATTTTTTTGGAAAAAACTTAACGGTTCTGTTGACGCATCTTCACAAATTTGTCTTAATGTGCCAAAATCTGGTTTCGCAGTTATACTGGGGGTTGTTTCGAACCTTCGCCACTGCCCGTTGGTGCTATTGGACAACTCTAATCATTGCATTGTTCTTATTAGCTGTTAATCTCGTTAGTGATTTTTAATAAAAAAGGAACATTTTTTTTTTCCAAAAGATATTAAATTTCCCTTTGTCCCTTTAAAAATTTAAAATAAGTTTCATTAAAACTTTCTTGTCTAATATTACTTGGAAAATCGCCAATAACATTTTCATGGTGCTGATATTACGCATTTCAAATGAATAGAAATAAAGTTGTGAATATAAATGAAAGCCGAAATTTACCCCAAATTTTAAACTTCTTTTAATACTTACCTTTACCATTACTTTAACCACTAGTTCCTAGGGTGAGCATCCAGTATCTAGTAGATATTTTTAAATAAATATATACAGGCTGGCGCTTGACGTGCGCGTCGGTACAAACGAAAAACGGCAATGTATTTTTTGTTAACAGCTAGGTAGGTTTATTTGGAACAAATTTCAAAATTGTTTTGGAATATACAGGATAACACAAAAGGAAGTTACACACCAAAGTTGTGAAGATTTAAATGGTGTACCCTGCATAAACTGATGCGAAATTTATCTTAGATTCTGGCTGATGGCGACCTATCGCCGAAACTAGTTCCAGTGTACAGTGCTATGAATAATAGACTCAAATTGCATTTTATCATTTATTTTATAATAACAGCTTTAAACATTTTATTATACCAATGTACATTTCAGAATTTTTTGTTGATAAAAAAGGTCTTAGTAGGCTGTGAATAATCATAAACTCAGTATCAGTTTTAAGTTGATTTAGAAAGACTAGGGTTGTTCTTCGGCATGTTATAAGAAATTGTGTTTTTTTTAAAATTTTGGGTAAAGTTAAACACCCCTTTGGTAAACAATTGAGCGAAATAGAAAAACAAAGAATTGTTGAAAGACCCAAAGGGAGATGGCAAACACCATTAACAGATCACAGAGTGCGGTGAATAATTTTTTAATGCTAGGAGTGGAAGAGAAGATCTGGACGTAGTGCGAAATTTTCACCAACTGTAAGAAGCGCAGTTTTGAGAGAAATCTCTAACATTAGAACTTCTTCGTCCAAAATTGCTAATCGTCTCAATCTTAAATGCGATCCTAGTCTTGCCAGAAAATGGGACACCAACCCAGGCAGTATTAAATATCAAAAAAGCATGCAAAAACCGCAGTTAAAAAAACAACACAATGACAACAGGTTAAGCTTCGGGGGGAGGATTGATGATGATGATTTGGACGGCATTTACAAGAAATATTAAATCCGAAATTCCTTTGTTCAAGGGAGAATGAATGCGGTTGCCTATCAGGTGCAATTAGAAAACTTTCTATTGCCCTATATAACTCTCAGGATGAAAAATTTTGGTTTTTTTTAAAAGATAAAATCAAAATTTAAACAGCTGATCTATTTAAAACCCTTTGGGTTTTAAAAAGTTTGGGGGCAAAGGTTTTGCCCAGCCCCTTTTTAACCTGGAGCTAAACCCTATAGAAAACCAATGAGATAATTGCCGTATTAAACCTCTTTTGGTCTTAAATTTAGTTGAACACAACTAACAAGAATGGGGGCAACCTCCCACGCGCATTGCCATATGTCATAAAAGACACTTCACAAGCAAAATACTTTTCACCGGTGTGTGTCTTAATATGATTCCTCAGTCCACTCCTGCCGCGAAATATCTTTTAACAAACTTCGCAAGTAAACAGTCTTTTTTTGGTTTTGGTTTTTAAAGGGAAACAACGTGGCACCTTTTGATAAAACAACATCTTACAAACCCCGCAAGAAGACAGTTTTTCATCGGTGGGTATTCTAATATAAGTCATCAATACATTTCTCTTACAAAACAACATTTTGCAAACTTTGTAAGAAAAAGGCTTTCTGCTGGTGTGTTTTTTTCTATTCTTATTTGGGCCCACTCTTTCCAAAAGAAACGAATTTTTTTCAAACCCCGCAAGTAAAAGACTTTTTACCGGTGGGTGTTTTAATATGATGCTCCAGTGTACTCCTCCGACAAAATGATCTTTTACAAATCTTGCAAGTAAAGGGCTTTTCACCGGGGGTGTTCTAATATGTTTAGTCAAAATCGAAAATGCAAAAAAATGTCGGCCCCCAAAGCCACACGTGTGACCACGAATCTTGTATGAGAATGGTGTGCTCTCGGAATGTAAGCAGTAGCAGATCCTGTTGAAAAAATTTTTGGGACATTCTCATTTTTCCCCGTTTTTCTTTGACGGGTTTTTATTTTTTTTAAAAACCCAACTTCCCAGTTTTCAGCATTATCAACATCTTTGTCTAACGGCTTGTCTTTAACATTCTCCAAT
This sequence comes from Dynastes hyllus, assembly GCA_029619255.2. NCBI lineage: Eukaryota > Metazoa > Arthropoda > Insecta > Coleoptera > Scarabaeidae > Dynastes > Dynastes hyllus. The sequence continues at coordinate 1,865,007 of JAROYC020000003.1, read as the reverse complement.
AAGACCCCTTGTGCTATGTTGGCGTCACTTATCAAAGATATTCCTGACTTCGAATCACAAAAATCTTCCGCTTCAACTATAAAACCTTCTAATTTAATGTCCGTGTCACTATTATATTCTTCACGGCTTTCAATGCAACCGACATCTTTGTTTAACTGCTCGTTCAAATTTTCAGCTTTAATATTTTTCAGTAAGACACCTTCTGCTACGTTACGGTCCTTTATCAACGATATACTTTTTTTTATGGCTCAAACGGGAGATTTTCTTGATTCAAAAGCAGGATGCTTTTAAAAAAGAAAATCTCCCGTTTAATAAAAAATCTTCTAATTTAATGTCTGCGTTACTATTATATTTTTCATAGTTATTATCGTAACGTTCGTGCAAATCGTCATATCCTGCGGCCATTTTTACGAATGCATTATATAAATACCCAAATTAGATCATTTCTTCTTCGTCCTCAATTACCATTTGCTTTTCGTTCCTCCAAAGGGAATGGGAACATGTATGAAACAAGGTCCGGAATGTAAACGACTCCGTCCTAAAATAGAAATAGAAGTTGTTAGAAAAAAACTATCTAAAGTTTGAGCAAAAGTGTAAAACAGGCGTGAATCAATCAAAACTGGGCAAAGCACTTTAGTAAGGTGCCTCAAATAGCAACCACCAAGCACTGAACCGTGCTTTGGATCGGTCCTAATAGTTCCATTTGCAAACGTGCTGAAATTACCAAATACAACATTTCAAAAAGTGAAGGCCCAGGTACTGACAACTGATAGCAGAAATATCAAGTACAAATCACCCATATACACCTATAAATCACCTCAAACTTTGTTGAATTTATTAAAATGCATTTCGGGCCTTCATGGTGTGCCATATAACCTAAATGAAAAAATGATATAGTAAACTGGAAAATTTCAAGGTTTAAAAACCCTAAATCCAGCCTATTTGCTGATATGTTTAAGGCGAGTTCGGAGTAACTCCATTAACTCTAAGTACCCTACTTACGCTCTTCAACGTTCGGAAATGCCGTAGGGTTACGCCATCCACTCCTTTAAACGTATGGGTTGAGCAGCGTTGCCAGAGGTACCAACATAAAAATACATTAGCAAGACAGAAAAAAGTACTGAAAATCCCTAAATTGTACTAATTCCACTTGCTTTCACGTTCCATTTATAATATATCATGTATTTACCCAAACGAGATCATTTCACCTCTTCAAATAACCAGTTCACCTTCTAATTTTAGGATTTCATTGTGCCAAATTGGTAATACATTTAATTTATATCTTTTTCTTTATTTTCTGTTGGACACGATATTAAAATTTTTTTTCAGTACATTAATCTATCAAAGTAAAAATTTTTTGAGCAAATTTTCATTGTACAAAAAAGGGAAAATTGTTAGAAATTACAATAAAATTTTAAGCTGCGTTAACAACCCACTCCACCGAAAATGTTATTTAGTTAGTTATAAGTTGGTTACATTGTTTTTGATTATTCACTAGATACATGTTCATGTTAACAGTGTGGGGAAGACTTTGTTTTTATTGTTTAAATTTAATAAATATTAAAATCCGGATCCATCGTCGCCTCATTTAAAATACTCTCAGAAACAATCAAACAAACTTTAATAAACATAGTACGAATACAATTTCTTTTGCACCTGAAAGTTTTAGTTGAATCGAATGGAAAACGTTTTCCAAAGGTGGCAATTTGATACTGCAGCACTAAAAAGGTGACACAAATAGTGCTTTAGCACTGCTTCTGGCAACACTGGGCTTGAGTGAGCCACTCTTGCTCCACTTCTGATCCAGTCCACGTATTTTGTGCTCTGCCCCGAACTCAGATTTATATTGGTAAGCCTACCGAACCAGTACATGGCTACAGAATACAGGCACACTGCGGATAGAATCTATAGAATAGAAACTACATTTAGTAGACACACTTCAAAGCAGTTGCCACATCCATTCTTCAAGGCATTTGCCTATATTTTACTCTAAATTTGAAAGGTTTATGTTTTTAATAGTATATGTTGTATATGGCTGCAAGTTTGCGAGGCGAAACAGTGTTTGGTGGCCTCTTCCCTTAATTTTCCCCCAGATTAATATTTCGTCCTTGTTTTATACATCAGTGAGAGACTAATTTTTGAGTCAGTATATAACATTTAATGGGGAAAACGTTAGTTGACCTCTTACAGATTGCATTGTTTTTATTATTAGCTGCCAATATTGTTAGTGTTTTTTAATATTTAAAGAACGTTATTTTTTCCAAGATATTCAATTGCCTGTTTGTTGAAAAGTAAAGCTGCGAAGGCATGTGTTAATTGAAACTTTGTTGTCCAAAATTATTTGAAAAATCGCTGACATTTTCATACATAAAATCTGGACCACATAGTGCTGATATTTTGCATTTCAAAAGAATAGAAATAAAATTGTAAATATAAATAAAAGGCGGAATTTAACCCAAATTTTAAACTTCTTTTAATAGTTACTTTACCATTACTTCAACCATTACCTTCTAGAGTGAGCATCTAGTATCTAGTATATAATTTCAAATGAATATATACAGCTTGGCTCACCATATTCGTGTCGGTTTATATACGAAAAAACGAAAATATTTTTGTTTTGAGCAATGTAGATTAATTGGGAGCAAGTTTAAAAATTGTTTTGAAATATACAGGCATGCCAAAAAAAAGTTACGCACCAAAGTTGCGAAAATTTAAATGGAATATCTTGTATATTATTGCATATTTTGATACTGCAGGCGAAATAAAGGCAAATTAGTTCCATCAAAGCCTATTTTCGTAAAATATTCGAAATTGAAAATTTTAAATTAGTAAGAAAATATAAGATATATGTATAGGAAACTTTAATACAATTTTATAAATGATTAAAATTAGAATCTAAATACGATAATTAATACAGGATGTTCCATTTAACATGAGAAGGTTATTTGACTTTAACGATAGTCCAAATCAGAAGTATATTTTCGTCCGGCCTGTATAATTTTTAAGAATCATTGTTATTTTATCAAGTCTAATCCTTCAAGCTTCGACTTAAAGTAAACACAATTAGAAATGCCTAGCATAAATACGTAAGACAGGTGCTTAAATATTGGTCCACATTTCCAAGAATAGTTAAATGTCTCAAAAACGGCCTGAGTTAGGTATAGGATGTTAAGGAGTTGTGGAAAGACACAAAGGGAGATGGCCAACACCATTAACAGATCACAGAGTGCGGTGAACAATTTTCTAATGCTAGGAGTGGAAGAGTATAGCAAAAAGATCTGGACGTCCTGCGAAGTTTTCACCCAACTATAAAACGTGCGGTTCTTAGAGAATTGTCTAACACAGTAATGATTAGTCTGGGCAAACAGCAGTAATAATCAGTGTAGTAGATATGTGGTGCGGAGTCGGCGATTATTTATTTCACGCGCTCACAGCGTCAGTACTAAATCGATGCTGTATGCGAGTAGTTCTGTGTATATGTAGGCTGTCGTAACTTATTTCGTAATTGTACGTTTATGTTTGCTTTAAAAATGTCAGCGTTAGGTACGTCACGAAACAACCAATGGCAGACACAGTTAAAAACTTTATAGTGGATATGCCGGACTTAATTTTTGATGGCGCTAAAATTCAATGTCTAGTTTGTAAAATCCCTTTAATGTGCTGGTCCAGAAGCCATTATCAACGTCACATCGAAAGCAAACAGCATTCTTCTGCAAAAAGTGGCATACGAGACCAAGAAAAATTTACATTTGATTTATGTGTTACTCTTATTTTATGTAATCTATCGTTTCGTTTACTAGACAAAGAAGCATTTGTCTCCTTCTGGAATAAATGTGTGAACTGTAAATTACCTAGTCAGACATCGATACGAAATGAAAAGCCATTTGCTCGTGAACATATAGAAAAAAGAAATCGAAACGGAATTGAAAGATAAAAACCTGTGGTTGTGTGTGGACGAAACAACAGATCGTCAAAAACATTCTGTGGTTAATGTAATGGTACGCACAATGGAACCACATCGACCGTCATCCTCCTTCTTCCTTTCAAAAGAGTTATAAATTGTACTGCCGATGAGATTTTAAAGGTGGTGTTGAACTCATTGAACAAATTTGAAGTTCCAACTAAGAAACTTTTAATGTTTATGAGTGATGGCAAACATGCGTTCTTTGGACCGATCTCTTAAAGAACAGTGGTAACTTCTTACATGTAACGTGTAAAATCCATATTCTAAATCTTGCGGCACAAACGATTCCTACATGTTTTCCACTAGTAAATGCATCAATTGCTAGTACAAAGGCAGTGTTTCTAAAGTCCCCGAAACGTACCCGACTATTTCACAAACTGTGTCCCGATTTACCTGAACCACCACACCCGATTGTTACACGTTGGGGAACATGGTCGCAGGCTGCGTTTTACTACAAACAAATATTTTGATCAAGTAAAGAAGGTAGTTTTAAAATTCAATCCGACAGAAGCTGCAGCAATCAAGAAAAGCCAGGAAATATTTCAAGATAGTCAGGTTAAAAGAGATTTACAAACTATTCACAACAATTACTTCGGACTATGGAGGGAATAGAAAAATTACAAAATGTTTCGATGTCGCTATGGATTCTGTTCAAATTGTGAATGATGTTCACGCACAGTTATGCGCTGGGTAGAAGGCGAAACAAATTGGTGTGTAATACGAAAATTTGAAAGTGTTTTTAGAGAAAGACTCGATTTTCTTATATTAAGACAAATTTGTGAAGGTGCGTGAAGATGGTCATTAAGTTGTTTCAAAGATTATTTTAATTAGGCAACATAACATCGCTAGATGTCGAACGGTCGTTTTCGGCATTAAAAAACATTTATTCCGCACGTCGTACTCACTTGATTGAAACAGCTGAAACATATCTAATGATTCAAATATTTAACAGGATGTTACCCAGTTTAGATTTCACGAAGACTTTTAAAACGGTAAGTGTTTCAGCACGTTTTATAATTTATTTCTTACCTTCCATTTTATGTGTAAACTTTTATGCGCTCGGCACGCCTCTGGCTGTTACCGCATATTTGCCCAGGTTAGTAATGATGACCAGTTTATTTTCCAACAAGATAAAGCTCCAATTCATACAGCTGCGTCTATTAAAACTTGGTTTAAAGAGTTTGGGGTGCAAGTTTTGCCCTAGCCGGCTTTAAGCCGGGATTTAAACCCTACAGAAAACCTACGGGGTATTGTAGCAAGAAAAGTTTACGACTTAGAAAAGGGCCCTCGATTGAAAATGTGGCAGAGTTTTAAAAAAATCGAATACAAATAGCTTGGGCTGAAATCGTTAAAGAAACTCTTGTCAATTCAGTTAACAGTGTGCCCAATTGATTACTACCTGTTATTGAAAGTCATGGAAAATAGACCAAATTAAGTTTAAAATTAAAACTAATTTGAATTTGTATTTTTTCATAACTACTACAGCCACGTCACCGTATATGGTTCATGATGTTATTAATTTATAACAGATTCCTCTACAAATTATGTTAAACTCCTTTTAGTACTTACCTTATTTGGAAACATGCAGCCGTGGTGACCATTCTACAGCCAGGAATGGACCCTTTATATCCTCAGAATTACCGTCCCATAAGTCTTCTGTCTACATTTCCCAAAAATTTTTGGGAGGCTATAATTCTAAACCGTCTGAGAGATAGGGTATTTGATATCGATCTCTTACCGGAGAAGCAGTTTGGATTTCGTGCCGGGCACTCGGCCGATCTCCAGCTGCTCCGCCTATCGGAACATATCCAAGACGCCTTCGAGCGCAGAGAAATGGTTAGCGGTGTTCCTCGACATATCGAGGGTTTTTGAAAAGGGTTTGAACCACGGTTTGCCCGAAAGCGGGAGTAATATTGGCGTTGGTAGGGACCTCGTGTTGCTCGTAAGGTCAATTTTGGATGAGGAAAATTTTTCAGTTCGATGGCCAAACGATTTGCCCAGAAAGGCGATTTTGGCTGGGGTACTGCAGGATTCCCCGCTGGCCCCGGGTTTTTTATTTTATATACGAGCGACATTCCTCGGGCCCCCAGGTACATTTTTTGAAAACCCGACGAAAAGCGATTTACACACTGAGAAACGAGGACCTGATAGTTAGGCGATTGCAGGGGGCCACAGACAATATTGTGGACTGGCTGGCCCGGTGGGGACTGAGGGTGAATGGCGAAAAAAGCGTTGCCGTAAGATTTACTAGAAGGCGAAGACCTGCTCCTCCAAGGATCGAAGTTGGGCGAGTTGAAATCCCGTGGAGCCCCACGGTGAAATACCTAGGCGTTATATTCGACCAAAGGCTGACGTGGGGGTGGCATATAGATTTAAACCCTACAGAAAACCTACGGGGTATTGTAGTAAGAAAAGTTTACGACTTAGAGAAGTCCTCGATTGAAAATGTGAGAGAGCTTTAAAAAATCGAATACAAATAGCTTGGGCTGAAATCCTTAAAGAAACTCTTGTCAATTCAGTTAACAGTGTGCCCAATTGATTACTACCTGTTATTGAAAGTCATGGAAAATAAACCAAATTAAGTTTAAAATTAAAACTAATTTGAATTGTTAATATGATGTTAATAATTTTTAACAGATTCCTCTACAAATTATGTTCTTTTTCTATGTTTCTTGTAAATATATTGAACAGATAGATTTTGTTTAATTTCTAGACGTCTACAAAATTCTACCTGAGTCTATATAATTGTTCACAGCACTGTATATTTAGTATATTGTAAGGAGCGAAAGAGGATTTGTATTCCTATGGTATGTTAGACTTTTTCTTTAATATGCAGTTTCATATGCCGTATTAAACTCTTTTTGGTCTTAAATTTAGCCGAACACAAGTCACAAGAATAAGGGCAATCTCCCACATGCACTGCCATATGTCTTTTCAGTCCCGAAGACCAACCAAAAGACTCTTTACACACTTCACAAGCAAAATACTTTTCACCGGTGTGTGTCTTAATATGATTCCTCAGTCCACTCCTGCCGCGAAATGTCTTATTACAAACTTCACAAGTATACGGTCTTTCATCGGTGTGTGTCTTTATATGATCAATTAGCGCACACCTCTGACGAAACGACATGTTACAAACTCCGCAAGTAAACGGCTTCTCGCCGGTGTGTATTCTAATATGAGTCATCAGTACACTTTTCTTACAAAACGACGTTTTACAAACCTCGCAAGTAAAAGGCTTTTTGTTGGTGTGTTCTTTCATATGTCTCATTAGTCCAATCTTCCAATGAAACGACATTTTACAAACTTCGCAGGTAAAAGGCTTTTCACTGGTGTGCGTTTTAATATGATGCTTCAGTGCACTCCTGCGACAAAATGATTTTTTACATATTTTGCAAGTAAAGGGCTTTTCACCGGTGTGTGTTCTAATATGTTTAGTCATATCTGAGATGCGATAACATGTCAGCCCACAATAGTCACATGTATGACCACGAATCTTGTACGAGGACGGCGTGCTCTCGGAATGTAAAAGTTTATGTTTTTCAAGGAGGTGTGATGTTACGAAACCTTTGTGACAGATGTCGCATTTGTATGGAGTATTTCCAGCGTGGTTATTGACTTGAACGCCGTAATCAAACATTCTGTTAGATTTTTTGCACAAAACTGTTCTAGCGTTAGGATTTTCTTGGGACGTATGTTTTGAATTCCCTTCTAAACTTAATCCATTATTTAGTTCCAACTTTACATGGCTTTGGTTATCTTCTAGTAATGGATCCTGATGCAGTGTTGGCACATTCTCATTTATCGCACATGTTTCTACTTTGATGGTCTCTATTTTTTTCAAACCAATTTCCCAATTTTCAGCACTATCAACATCTTTGTTTAACTGCTTGTCTTTAACATTTTCTAATAAGACACCTTGCGCTATGTTGGCTTCACTTATCAAAGATATTCCTGCCTTTGAATCACAAAAATCTTCCGCTTCAACTATAAAGCTTTCTAATTTAATGTTTGCGTCACTATATTTTTCAGAGTTTTCAATACGACCAACATCTTTGTTCGACTGCTCATTCAAATTTTCATCTTTAATATTTTTCAATAAGACACCTTCTGCTACGTTATGGTCACTTATGGAACATATTCCTGCTTTTGAATCAAGAAAATCTCCCGTTTGTGCTATAAAATCTTCTAATTTAATGTCTGCATGACTATTATACTTTTCATAATTCTCATCGTAATGTTCATGCAACCCGTCATATCCCGTGGCCATTTTTATGAACGCATTCACAGAATTTTGTTTATTGAGTTAATAGAATATAACTCAAATTAGATCAATTTCTTCTTCTTCTTCAATTAGGTTCATTTGCTTTTCTTTGCTCCGAAGAGAGTGGGAACATATGTGAAACGAGGTCGGGAAGATTAACGACTCCCTCCTAAAAAAGAAAGAAAAGTTGTCGCAAAAAACTATGTACGGCTTATGCAAAAGTATAGGACAAGCATGCACCTTCGTAAGGTAGTTCAAATACCAATCACTAAGCATTGAGCCAGAATGTATTAAACAAGAATCAAATACTTACATTAACGAAAGTGCTGGAATTACCAAATACAGTGTTTGAAAAAGTGAAGCGCCAGGTTCACATTGACAAGTAACAATAGAAATATCAAGTACAAATCACCCTGAGCCATCCGCATCCATAAACCACCTCAAACTTTGTTGAATTTGTTATTAAAACGCATTTCAAGTCTTCGTAGAGTACCACATAACCTAAATGAAAAAGGAATATAGCCAACTGAGAAAATCTCGTGTTAAAAACCCTAAATTTGGGGATATATTGAGATATGATTGGTAAGCCTACAGAACCAGTCCAAGGATACATAATACAGGTATACTCTGGATAAAATCCATAGAATAGAAAATGCATTTAGTAGACACAAATTCAAAACTGTTGTCACATCTATTCTTCAAGGAATTTACCTAAATTTGAAAGTGAGGTTTACATCTTTGGTAGTATATGGTTGCAAGTTTGCGAGACGAAGCACTACTTGGTAGCTTTTTCCCTCAATTTTCCCCCAGATTTATATTTCGTCCTTGTCTTATAAATCAGAGAAGGCCAATTTTCAATAGTCAGTAAATACGAGGGATGATCGTAAAATAAGGTTCCAGCATTCTTTATTTCCTTAACATTACACATCGTTTTAAAGGTAAAAACTTAAGCTATTTTTCAACATAATCGTAATTTCTAACCAAGCATCTTTACAGACGGTGCTCCAACTTCTGTGTCCCCATGTCGTAAAATTCTGCGCCAGTCCTTTAAAGAATCGAATAACCTCTTCTTTGACTTCATCGTCGATCCCGAAGCGTACGCCACCCAAGTGTTCCTTTAAGTTTGGAAACAAGTGGTAATCGCTTGGAGCTAGGTCCTGACTGTAGGGGGGGTGGGGCATGACAGTCTAGCCAAATTTTGTCAGCGGTTCCTGGGTTTGACTAGAGACGTGGTGCCGAGCGTTGTCGTGAAGAAGCGCCACACCTGCAGTCAGTCTTCCTCTCCGGCGGTTCTGGATCGCCCGTCTGAGTTTGGTCAGTGTATCGCAATACCTGTTTGAGTTTATTGTCGTCCCAGGAGGCAAAAAGTCGACCAGCAATAGCCCTTTCCTGTCCCAAAAGACGGTTGCCATGACTTTGCCAGCAGACTACGTTTGTTTAAACTTCTTTGGCTTCGGCGAAGTTCAGTGGCGCCATTCGCATGATTGTCGCTTGTTTTCGGGAGTGAAATGAAACAGCCACGTTTCGTCGACCGTAACAATGGAGTCCAAAAGTTCCTCCTTGTTGTCTTGACATTGTTGAAGAAACGCTTGGGCACACTTGCAGCGTTTCTGCTTATGGTCTTTCGTGAGCATTCGCGGTACCCACCGCGCGCACACCATGCGGTAGCTCAGTTTTTCGGTCAAAATCTTTTCAATTGTGGTGTTGGAGATCTCAGGAATCCGAAGAGCGAGTTGACGTATGGTGACCCTTCGATCTTCAAGCAGTATGCTCTCGACCTTTTCAACGATTTTCTCTGAAACTGATGGTCTTCCGCTCCGCTCTTTATCGTGAGTTTCCGTCCGACCTCCAGTGAATTCCCTACACCATTTTCGGACGTGTTGAACAGCTGTTGAACAGCACTTTTCTCCATACACTTCGGTTAATTGACGATGAATGTCTATAGGTGAAACCCCTTTCGCGTTTAAATAACGTATCACAGCGCGAATATCGCACCTGGCGGTAGCGGCGATCGGGATTCCATCTCCTACGGCTGCTTAGCCAACACTTGACGGCGTAGCGAGAGAGGGAGTGGTACGTATATAGAGTGGGAGAGCTGCTACACACGCTAATGTTGTCGGATTTCGCCTAACATGTCTTATTGCTGCTGTAGGGCTTTGGGAACCTTATTTTACAATCATCCCTCGTAACATTTAATGTGCACAACATGGTCGCCTCTCACACATTGCAGTTTTTAGTTTAACCTGTCAATCTTAGTTAGTTAGTTTTTTTTTAAATATTTAAAAAACATTATTTTTTTCGAAGGCATATCTTCATTAAAACTTTCTTGTCTAAAATCACTTCAAAAATCGACATTTTCATAGATAAAATCTGGACCATATGGTGCAGCTATTACCCATATCAAATGAATAGAAATAAGAAATAGAAAAAAGCCGGAATTAACCCCAAATGTTAAACTCCTTTTAGTACTTACCTTATTTGGAAACATGCAACCGTGGTGACCATTCTACAGCCAGGAATGGACCCTTTATATCCTCAGAATTACCGTCCCATAAGTCTTCTGTCTACACTTCCAAAATTATTGGAGGCTATAATTCTAAACCGTCTGAGAGATAGGGTATTTGATATCGATCTCTTACCGGAGAAGCAGTTTGGATTTCGTGCCGGGCACTCGGCCGATCTCCAGCTGCTCCGCCTATCGGAACATATCCAAGACGCCTTCGAGCGCAGAGAAATGGTTGGGGCGGTGTTCCTCGACATATCGAGGGCTTTTGATACGGTTTGACACCACGGTTTGCTCCGAAAGCTGAGTAATATTGGCGTTGGTAGGGACCTCGTGTTGCTCGTAAGGTCATATCTGGATGAGAGAACTTTTTCAGTTCGATACGGCCAAACGATTTCGTCGAGAATGCCGATTTTGGCTGGGGTACTGCAGGATTCCCTGCTGGCCCCCCGAGTTATTTATTTTATATACGAGCGACATTCCTCGTGTCCCTCAGGTACACTTATTGATATACGCTGACGACACAGCGATTTACACATCTTCGAGAAACGAGGACCTGATAGTTAGGCGATTGCAGGGGGCCACAGACAATATTGTGGACTGGCTGGCCCAGTGGGGACTGAGGGTGAATGGCGAAAAAAGTGTTGCCGTAAGATTTACTAGAAGGCGAAGACCTGCTCCTCCAAGGATCGAAGTTGGGCGAGTTGAAATCCCGTGGAGCCCCACGGTGAAATACCTAGGCGTTATATTCGACCAAAGGCTGACGTGGGGGTGGCATATAGATCACATAAAGACAAAATTCTTCAACGCCAGGAATGCACTTATTGCACTGTTCTACAGAAGTTCGGCACTCGATCTTAGAACAAAATTGCTGGTTTACAAGACGTGCTTGCTACTAACAATCACTTACGAAGCGGGGGCCTGAGTGATGGCTGATGTCAGCAACTTACGCAAGATTGAGGTCCTGCAGAACAAGACGCTGAGAATGATCGCTGGTGCCCCTTGGTTTGTAAGGAATAAACAACAAGAAGACCTCCAGGTGATACCTCTGAGGGAACACATCCACAAGCTGGCACGCGATACTCTCGAAAGAGTTCGAATCTCCTCGAATTTGCTTTTGGCAAGGATAGCGGTCGAACCCCAAGACCGTCCCCCTCTCCGAAGCAAGGTGATTAGAGCGGCCAATAGAGTGTTTTCCGAGCGACTAACCCACCCCTGAGGATCACGTCATCCTGATCTCCCTTTGGAGAGCGGCACCAAACCCTCGGACACATTTTACGAAAGTAGACTTTGACGGAACTGACGATATTATTACTGCTCGTAAATAGATGATATTTATCAGTCTAAGCCTTTAACTGGATTTTCTTTCATACTAATTAAAAAGAAACAGCTATAAATAGCAAATTCATATTTTATTGAACTAATAACAAACTTAAATGTAAAAAAAAATGCTTTAACAAGTGTCAAAAATGATATCCATCATATTCATTTCATAGGCTAACTCTCTTAAAATGACTGTTTAACTCTAAACAAATCTGGCGCTATAGAACGACACGCTATTCTTATTCGATCTTTCATATTGTCGAATGTGGTTGGTGGTACATCATAAATAATATTGTTAATATATCCCCACAAGGAAATATCGAGACTCGTTAGGTCTGGGGACTTTGCTAGCCAATTTTGTGGTTGGTCATAATCTACTTCCAAAAGTTCCTAGTGTGGTTGTATGTGATATGGATAAAAGTTGTTTCTCTATGATTCTTCCGATGTTTCGTCTGCTTATTCCTATACTTTCATTAATTTTTCACTGACTTATATGCGGAGTTTCAACTAGAGATTCCATAACTAAAATTTCATTAAAAATAACGAAAATTTCTGCAGTATTGCACCCAATAATTAATATATAAGTTGCATCAAATACTACATTACAAAAGTGTGTCAAAAGTTGTAAATAAAAAAAATATTTCAATATTTATTTAGATATGCCATCATAGGCAACTTTCCCCTACAAATAATTATTAGTGTAGGTATTGCCGCAGTGCGTCGGTTGTCTATTCAATCACAGTATATTACATATGATAAACTGTGGCTCCACTCCATATTCGGGGAGTGCCAGTTTCAGCCAATATCGATCCCAGTACAGGAAAGTAGTTGTGTATATGCACCTTCATATAGCTTGTTAGAGTTTTTCTTTAATATGCAGCCTTATATGCCGTGTTAAACTTTTTGTACTCTTAAATTTAGCCGAACACAAGTCACAAGAATAAGGGCAATCTCCCATATGCACCCTCATATGAGGTTTCAATCCCGAAGGCTGGCTAAATGACTCTTTACAAACTTCACAAGTAAGAGGCTTTTCACTGGTGTGTATTTTCATATGCCTCATCAGTTCCCATTTCTCACAATATGACTTTTTACAAACTTCGCAAGTAAACGGCATTCCATTGGTGTGTGTTTTAATATGAGACCTAAATCTACTTTTCCGAGAAAATGACTTCTTACAAACTTCACAAGTAAAAGGTTTTCCACCAGTGTGTGTCCTAATATGACTAATCAGTGCCCTCTTCCCACAAAACAGCTCTTTGCAAATTTCGCAAGTGAAAGGCTTTTTACCAGAGTACGCTTTAATATGAGTCGCCAGTCCACCCCTCTGACGAAATGATTTTTTACAAACTTCGCAAGTAAAAGGCATTTCACCGGTGTGTATTCTAACATGACTCAGCAGTACGCTTCTCCTACGAAATGACATTTTACAAACTTCGCAAGTAAAAGGCTTTTCACCGGTGTGTGTTTGAGTATGAGCCATCAGTTTACTCTTCCAAGAAAATGGCTTTTTACAGACTTCACAAGTAAAAGGGTGTTCACCCGTATTCTTCCCACAAAACGACCCTTTACGAACTTCACAAGAAAGAGGCTTTTTACCACCAGTGTGGACTTTAATATGACTCGTCAGCACACTCTTCCGAGAAAATGATTTTTTACAAATTTCGCAAGTAAAAGGCTTTTCACCGGTGTGTGTTCTAATATGAAGCGTCAGATCGGTCTTGTGATGACAGGTCCGCCCACAATAACTACATATGTGAACCTTCTTGACTGAATGTGCGCTCCTAATGTGATGGTATAGTTTCCGTTTCCCTTCGAACGACTTTCCACATTGCGCACAAACAACAATCTTGACGGGCTTATGAGAGACCTTGTGAACTTTTAGTTGATGCTTGTATTTAAAGCTTTTATCGCATTGGTCGCAAGGGAATGGTCTTTTGCCGGAATGTATCACTTGATGCCTTTCACAATCGCTTCTGTGTGTGAAGCATTTCCCACAAATCTTACATGGATATGGCCTGCTTTTGGAATGGGAAGCTTTATGTATTTTAAGGAGGTATGATGTTACGAAACGTTTGTGACAGATGTCGCATTTGTATGGAGTATTTCCAGCATGGATATGGACGTGAATAGAGTGATAATAACGGTAATTAAAAGTTCTGTTACATTTTCTGCATAAAGCTATTCTACTGTTCCGTTTTCTTCCAGACGTATGTGTTGAATTCCGTTTTAAGCTTAATCCTTTATTCAGTTCTAACTTTACGTGGTTTTGGTTATCTTCCAATAGTGAATCCTGTTTTAATGCAGGCTCATTCTCATTTTTTTCACATATTTCCGCCTTTATGGTTTCTATTTTTTCCAAACCAAATTCATAGTCTTCAGTACCACCAACATCTTTACTTAACCGCTCGTTAAAATGTTCAACTTTAATATTTTCCAATAAGACACTTTGTAATGCGCTGCTGCCGCTTATCAAAGATATACCTGCTCTTGAATCAAGAGAAACTCCCGTTTGAACTATAAAATCTTCTAATTTAATGTCTGTATCACTATTATATTTTTCAATACTACTAACATCTTTCTTTAATTGCATGTCAAAATGTTCAACTTTAATATCTTGCAATAAGAGACCTTCTGCTACGTTGTGGTTATTTATCAATGATATTCCTGCTTTTGAATCAAGAAAATCTCCAGTTTGAACTATAAAATCTTCTAATTTAATGTGTGCGTCACTGTTGTATTCTTCAAAGTTATCGCAATGTTCATGCAATTCATCATACTCTGTCGCCATTTTTGTGAGTGCATTAACAAAATTTTGTTTAGAAGGTAATAGAATACAACGCAAAATTAGATCTATGTCTTCTTCTGCATCATTTAGGTTAATTTACTTTTCGTTCCTTCAAAGGGAATGAGAAGATATATGAAGCCCGGCCCGGAATGCAAATGACGTAAAAAAACTCCGTCCTAAAAAAGAAATACAAATTGTTACAAATAATTATTACAAATAATTTACGTAAAACTTAAACAAAACTATTGTAATTCCTCCGGATCGGAAGGAATTTTTGCGCAATAAAACAGCTGTGATACTCGTTTAATTTAAGAACTGGGTAAGAACCTTATAGTGCTGCAACCTTATAGTGCTGCAGATATCAACCACCAAGGCAAAAAGTGAGATGAGATTTTCAAAGACCTCTCCCTATGCGCGACAAATCCAAGTAATTTAAAAGCTTAAAGAGTGGCCTACCAGATTCATCTCTCGAAACAAACTGGAAGTGGGCATCTTTTTCTCAAAATTGAGTTATATTTGTTAGCTTTCGCAAAACCTTGTAATCTCAATGCGTTAACTTTTGAGACGTGCCGTATTTTGCTTTAGCCATATCACTAGAGCGAGATAATCGTCCCTGCGATACATATGTTTCATCAGAGTAGCGGCCTTTTGCTGGCACAGGAAATAAGTTTATCTGTGACTTTCCGGGACGATGCTAAAATAGTTTGTAAAGTGTGCGAGAAACATCTGATGTGCTGGGACAAGGCGGACTGTAACGAACATGTAAATACTGAAGAACGCAGAAATAGAAAAAAAGGCGTGCCAACGATAATTGCCTTTATTTTCGGGTTGGAGTTGCCAATTACGAAAACGGCATGTAAGCGTACGCGAAAACGTGGAAAAGAATATAAAACCTGCATGAAAAAATCAGTTGCCTTGGTTATGAGTTGATGAGACAACAGATTATAAAGGAAATTCTATTCTAAATGTAGTACGCGTACTGGACCCTCATTAACCGACATTTTCATTGTAATTAGCTGGCAAAAGACTGTAAAGGTGTACTTGTGCAGTAAGCGATGGTGCCGCGACAATGCGTTCGGTAGGCCGTTCTCTTCTTGAACACGGTTGCAAGTGCTTACATGTTACGCGTAAAGTGCATGCTTTACATCTTGTGGCAGAAACTATTCGACAATGTTTACCCGAGGTAGATGCATTAACATCAAGTATAAAAAAAAAACGTCTTCGATAATTTCACGCACAGTGTCCCGGTATTCGTGAACCACCACAGCCGATTCTTACACGTTGGGGAACATGGTTGCAGGCAGCTCTTTATTGTGCTGAATATTTCAAACAGGTAAAAGCTGCTATTCTACAATTCAATCCTGCCGAAGCTGCAGCTATTAAGGACAGCCAGACAAAATTTCAAGACATTTCCGTTGAAACAGAATTACAGACTATTCGTAACAACTATAAAAGATTACATGACGCAAGAACAATTACAAAATAGAGCGTTGTCGTTAGCGGAGTCATTGCAAATATTGGACGAAGTGCATTGCTACGCACTATACATGACGCAAAATATAATCGTGTTTTAGAAAAGTTCGAGAGTGTGTCAAAGAAAAATTCCGATTTTATCCCATTAAAACAAATTTGAGATGATGCCATCGACTAATCCATCAACTGAACCCGTAGATGTCGAACGATATTTTTCAAAATATTAACTAATTTTTTCACCACGGCGAACATCGTTCAACGAGACAACTGTGGAAACATATCTAATGGGTGCTTCTACTTTTAATGTTCGGTAATTCCGATGCAGTCCGCCAACCTACTTGATAACGCTGCTTAAGAGGGTGATCGAGGTTGACGGCCGTCCCAGCATCTTCTTTTTGTGTTACGCTCGTGCGGCTACTTTGAAACATTTCAATCCACAAAAAAACGCTTTTACGAGATAAAGCACTGTCCCCGTATTGTGACAAAAGTCTCCGGTGAATTTTAGCACCTTTCACACCCTCTGACCACAAAAATCGGATCACTGCTCGTTGTTCCACTTTGTTGCACCTTCAAAGCTTGTTATGGCGAAAGTGTAGATAATATTTGACTAACCCTCGTATAACTAAAACTGTGTGTTGAACAGAACTTTTATCAACGATAAGAAAATGCAAGTTTTTGCGATCAAAAGATGATATAAACGAAACAACGTACAAATCCTCGGTAACTCCGAAACCGTCCATTTCCGGACCCACCTTCCTTAAAACTTTTCCCTATATTTTGGGACATAATATCTATCCCCCGTCAAGGTTTCTGATACTTTTTTTAACACCCTGTATATCGTATAAATACATATTTAATAATTCTACTACTGTTAAGTTGAACAGACTCATAAATATCCTACTTGCAACAAAGGTTATTAGATGGAGAGAGAGAGGCATTAGGTTCGAAATAGTCCAAAATATGATCAATTAAATAGGCTGATTACAAACCGTGATTAACACGGATGAAAATTACTTCTAATTCTAAGTAAGCACGTACAAAATCGGACTTAATAAAAAATGCGTCCACTCACCTTAAAAGATAACCGAAAAACAAATCTCAAACCACGGCAAACTTTGTTCGATTTGTTATTGTTTGTTATGAAAACGCAAAGCAAGCGTAAATGTCAAAAAGGTTTAAGCCAACCGAGAAAGAGTCGGAATGAATATCTTAAATGGTAAACCTAACTTAAATTTGATATTTAGATATGGTTATGAATCCTAGGCAATCAGTATATGATTTGATGTATTTATATTTTTGATTGATGTATTTATATTTTATATTTACACAATACATGTGTACTATGGATAGAATCTATGGAATAGAAAATGCATTTAGTAGACATAAGCTCAAAATTGATTTCCACATCCATTATTCATGGACTTTGCCTATACTCTACTTTTTGTTATTTTTTGGAGACGTTAAATACACAATTAGAAAAATTTTGCTTATTTTGCTCTACAATTTGAATGTGTCGAGTGTGCATTATTTTATTTAATCAAAAAAATGAGAAAATTTCAACAAATTCCAAAAGAAAAATGATTTTTTTTTAATTTGTTGAAATTGTATAGGATCATAATTTGTCATTTTGAACAACTTTTCTTAGTAAAACTTTGGCGTATTGTAAACGGAAAAGCCACTTTACCTGAAACGAAATTGACAAATTGTGGATTTTATTAAAGTAAACCGATCATTCAGAACACCACAACTTTTCATTTTGAACAACTTTTCTTAGTAACATTTCTTTGCGAACGAAACAGGTACTTTACCTGAAAGTATTCGCTCAACTGTCAAGGCCTATTTGATGTAAAAAAATCCAAATTAAACTAAAAATAAGATTCGGACCAAGCACGGCTTAGTTCCAAAGGGTCAAATATATAATATTTTATACTAAAATGAAACCATTTTTTTTTTAACCAGACTGCAGCAAAAAGTCTGCTTCCACACAAAATTTCCGAAGCTCGTCTAAATTTTCAAGGCATACTATGATCATTTTTCCGGTTCGAAAATGGCAAAATTTTTTTAGCGATTTTTTTATTAAAAAATCTGACTACGCCACTGAATTCAGCAGGCCCTGAAATGATTTAAACCAAAATTTCAATTAAATATATTTATTAATAAAAACGTTATGAGAATGATTTTATAAAAATTTCTTCTTACAGCTACTACTGATCAAGGTAGATCAAAAATTAAAAAAAGAGAAACAACTAAAAATGAAGTAAACAATTCTTTATTTAGATATATTTCAACAATTATCAAACTTCATTTGTAATCACTTAATTTTGCAATAACTGTCAATGTCACAGCCTGCATTTGATTTCATTTATAAATTATTAATATGGACATCACAGCCTACTTAGGGTTTCATTTAAACTAGATATATTTTTTGGATGAAATGACAATTACTATTAATAACTGAAACATCTGTTTACAACAGACAATGGCCTAAGACAGGGATGCTGTTTATATCGGACTGTTCGAAATATGCTTGAGCGAAGCATTGAACACCTGGAAAAACGCTTGCGGTGGGACGAGAATGCAAACGAACGAAAAGAAAACACTATACAGGATGTCTCCAAAATGTTGGGACATAGCTTAACTATAGACTCCTGGGATTAAAATAAGAAGATTTAACCCAACTTACCTATATCCAAAGTCGCCTCGTTAAGTTGGTACAAGACGTGAAAGTTGTTTCTCCGGAAAAAAATCTTAAATACATTATAAACAAAAAAATACAAAATGTATGGCATGGCATGTAATGCATTCTAATTACTTAATTTTTACCACACTAAACTTCTGTGCTTTTGACATGTAGCAAACAAATGATACTCATTTGTCGTTAAAAGATAGTATTCCGGTTAACTAGATTATTGCTAGATTATTCCTATCGAAAAAAGCATATCATCAGATCAGATTTTATTTTTTTCCGGAGAAACCGTAATAGTTATCAAAAATTACAAAGATACAAAAAACGTTCCTAAAGAAAATATCTTTTCGTAACAAACAATTGAAAGTTCTCAGCCTAAGCACTAGAAAGTTATCACCAAATTTGTATTGCGACATTTTAATTTAATGCACTTACAACCTACCGATGAAGACCAAAACCATCTCGAAACGTGACTTGTAGTCACAAAACACTCAATACCAAAAATTATAACAATCGATCAAAGCCTTCTATTTTTATACACAAAATTATTTTTTTTTCAAACAACTTTCACGTCTTGTACCAACTTAACGAGGCGACTTTGGATATAGGTAAGTTGGGTTAAATCTTCTTATTTTAATCCCAGGAGTCTGTAGTTAAGCTATGTCCCAACATTTTGGAGACACCCAGTATAACCAGCATTTTACAGACGACCAAGTGGTGGTAGTCCAGGACAAAGAGGGCCTAGAATTTATGGCAACTAGATTAGAAAATGGGGAATGACAGTAGACAAATCAAAAACAGAATACCTGCGCACTGAAGGAAATGCAGAAAACCTTCAATTGTAGGGAGATGAGACGATTGAGGGGATGCAATGCGAGGAGTACAAATATTTAGGAACACAAATAAACAAAACTGGACGAACAGAAAATGGGTTTAAACAAAGGATCCTAAAGGTAAACAAGTCATACGACATCTGGCCCCAATCCTGTAGTCAAGAAGCATCTCGCGCGAAAGGAAGCGTCTCCTATGTAACACGATTTTCAAAGCAATAGTGCTGTACGACTGTAAGACATGGCAAATAAACAAATCTCTTGAACGCCGCCTCTTGGCACTCGAGATGGACTTCTGGCGAAGATCTTCCGAAAGATCTAGATTGGAAAGAGTAGCGAATACCTACCCAAATAAGAAAGAGAATGGAGGAAGATGACAATATTATCGACGAGATTCAACGACGACAGCTAGTGTGGCATGGCCACGTGGAAAGGATGGACGACAAGGGACTTTCAAAAATGGTACTTAAATGGACACCAATAGAGAGAAAAAGAAATGGAAGACCTAGATCTTTTTTTAAGAATACAAAAAAACTTATTTCTTTAAAGTTTGTAATTTTGAGGATATTATTGTTAATTTTCACTTCTTTCAATAAAACGATCTCAATTTAACAGTGTTTAATTATATTAAAATAACGATTACAAAACAATACGACCGTTTCACACTCATTTCTCTCTAACTGTCTTTTTACCTTTTTGTTACCAACTGTTATACATCTTATTTACGCGGGTAATTCAAATATATTTATATTAACATTAACAAAATTCCTAACATTATTATTTTCACTTTTTTTAATTGTAGTATAAGTTTATCTTTCCGCATGTGCATTTAAAGAAGAAAATGGGGTAAACTTTTTACCACAACATTCCTTGTAAAAGGGTTTCTAACCAGCGTGCGCCTTCAAATCCTTCTCCAAGTTGCTTGCGTTTATAAAAATATTAACATTGTAGGAGCTATTAAATCTTTTCACCGGCATGGGTTTTCAAATGATAGTTCAACAGATATCTTCTAGTTAACTATTTATTGTGTGTTGAACAAGGTAATTTCTTACCAGTGTTTCATCATTAGAGTTTGTTAAAAAGGTGATACCGGATGGCAGTAGCGTAGCGGTAGCGGCGTGGGTAGGGGTAATTTTCAACTCGTAGTCGATCTCGACAGTACCGCGAGAGAGTTCAAAGCGACAGTACGTTGCACGCTGCACGCCAAATAAGTACGCGGAGATGGGACGCCCAAAAGGTGTAACGTTCCCTTCGAATGTGAATAAATATCTCAGGTATTTCTCTGGATTAGAATATACAAGTCCGCATATTTATTGCACAATATGCAATAGCGGATTACTAAGTCGCGATAGGTTTGAATGTAGAAAACATTGTAAAAGTAAACGTCATGTGTTGAATTTAAGAAACAGTATTCCATACTGGCAATTTTTATATGATTTTTTTTTTATGGTTAAGTGTGTGCAACATCCCACAACATCTAGTATCTAATGAACACTTTCGTCTTTTTTGGGCTAAGTACGTTCCCTCATGGAAGCTGCCAACATCTATGCAATTACGATACAATTTGCCACGTGTGTAAGGTACAATAAAAGAAATGTATAAAAGACGAATTGAGAAATAAGAAAATCTGCCTATGTGTGGATGAAACAACTGATGCTCAGAAACACAGCGTCATTCATGTTGTAGAGCGTCCTTTAAAACGTGATGGTCCACCAGCTTCATTGTTGTTATCCAGTAAAAGGATTCAGAAAACTAATGCAGAAACCGTTGTCAAGATAATAAAAAATTCGTCGAGAGAATTTTGTATCACAGGAACCCAAGTCACAATGTTCGTTACTGACGGAGCCGCAACAATGCTGAGAGTTGGTAGGATGTTGAAAATATGCTTTCCGACTCTTCTTCACATAACATACCTCATCCACGCATGTCACCTCGTAGCAGAAACCATTCGAAAGAAGTATCCGATGGTGGATAAGTTAATAGCATCTACCAAAAAAGTGTATCTCCCAAATACATACGTGTTTTCAAACAATTGTGTCCGAAATTACCATCACCACCTCAGCCTGTAATAGCGCGATGGGGAACATGGTTCCAGGCAGTATCTTACTATCAGAAATATTTTCCACAAGCGAAAAATGTCATCTTGAAACTTGATTCAAATGATTCTGCAGCAGTTCGAGATAGTCGGCAACTTTTTTCCAATTCGGACGTTCAACAACAAATAGATGAAATTTCCATGAACTATTCTGAAGTTGCACAAGCTATTGAGAAATTAGAAAACAGTCACTTATCTGCACGAGACGCATTAAATTGCATAAACAATTGACAAGCCGCTCTAGAAAACTTGACGAACACTATAGGAGTCGATGTTGCTCAAAAATTTGATGCAATTATAACGAAAAATCCCGATTTACAAAAGGTTCGGTCCATAACTGAAAATCAAGAGTGCCCAGATGAGGAAAAGAAATATCTGACATTTGCAAATCTTACTTCGCTGGATGTCGAACGATCATTTTCGAAGTATACGACAACGTATTCACAACACCGTCGACGGCTGAATGAATCGACAATGGAAGCGTTGCTGATGTTGCAATTCTACGCAGCTTACCAGGGCGGTTGCCAATTGCCACAGTGGACATCAAGACGACAGGAAAAGGTAACAATAATATTTTTCACTAATATTGTATATTACGTACCTACTTTTATGCGGTGCGCCAGTGCCGGTACCACCTTTTTAACAAACTCTAATTATTACTATTAGATGTGAGGCACGAAAAATATCACCAAAATCCCTGTTAAAGTATTTATAAGGTTTATTAGTTCATATACCATTTAAAAAACGGATCACAAATACAAAAAAGCTTAGACAAGAAGAAATATATAACATTCCGCTCAGCACCAATTTTCATATATGTATAAACTATACAGATCCAGCGAATTTTCGGCTGATCATAATAGTGTTGAGAAAAAAACAACTGCACACAACAGCACCCTGTATATTTTTCAATTATTCGATAGATGAATCTCTGCGTAATATTTCCTTATAGTACTATAGCCCTAAAATGAAAAACGAGAGATACGATGAAATTTATATTGGACCATTGAAACTGTAATAACTTAATTATTAGACCGGGTACTGAGATAGCCGAAATATAAAAAATATGTAATTTATTCCGACCAATAAAATGGTGAAATCCAAAATAAATTACGCATCGTATTTCATCTTGAATCGATTGGGTGTAAACTCATAAAGTGAAATAAGAAAAGAGCTGAATCTCAATCATTTTATACAGTAGAAGGATACTACAACTGTAATTAATGCTTGATGATCGCCAAATATTACACAAAGTTTGTTTTACAAAAGTTTAATGTACACTTATTGTATTAGTAGTATATTTATCATTAACATACACTACCGCTCATAAGTATTTGGGCACCTTTGGATTCTAGATTTTTATATACAAAGAATTTATTTAGAAAATACATTCCAGCGTTATTGAATGGTATGCTAATAATCAATAAGAATCACTTAAATTCATTAAATAATATCGGTTTATTTACGTCTTTTATCTGTGCGAGAGGTAATACCGTCTTAAAAGCGCAGGTAGTAGCGACAACAAAGAGCGTATTTCTTGAAGTAATAGTTTTAAATTACGGTCAGTTATGATTCCATATTAATAGCGACAACATCTCTTAACGAATAGTGTTTATAAATTCGTTTAAGATTTTAACATGCCGAAAAAGAAAGAAATTAGTGTTAAAATGCGTGATCTGATATTAGCTAATTTAGGCATAAGCGACCGTCAAATTGCTACAAAATTACATTTAAATCCATCTACTCTTGATTATAACGCTCAACAAATACAGTGAAAGTAGCAGTTTTCTAAATAAAGTACGAAGTGATGGAACAAGGGCGACTACATCACCTCAAGATATCGCAATCGTGGTGTCCAGCAAGCGAAATACAACTCCAGAAATCGCCGCAGAAATCAATATTGTACAGCTGAAACCGATTAGCGTGTCCATGGCTAAACGCCGTCGTGATCTCGTAAAAATTCAAAGCATAATGAGAAAAGAGCAATACAAATCTCAGAGGAGAATGCTATACCCTCTGGTGTAAGAATTTTGGGCAGACTTTTGTATTCCAACAAGACAATGATCCAAAACACACCTCAAAATTATGCAAGCGAAATTTAGAACAGATTGCAGAAGAGGACACTAACAATCATGAAATGGCCACCTCCAAAGCCCTGGACTTGAATCCCATCTGATTATTATGGAAAAAAGTTAGATCGAAGATTAAGAAAAGCTACGCTCCAGCTTTAGCAGATGACATGTGGAACAAACTACAGACAGGATGAAACATTTAACTCCAGAGAACATTATTTAAAGTGTTACAAGAATGTCCCGATTATGCACACAATCGGCTAAAAAGTAAAGTACGTAGACGACTCTAAAATTTAAGGTCAAATAAACTAATTTGAATTTGTTAAAGTTGTATATTTGCATACTTAAACCATAAAAACACATATTTTAATATTTCAATTTAAATATTTAATTATTTACTCTAAAATTTAAGGTGTCCAAATACTTAGGAGCCATTTCTTTCTTTCTGTACTTTTTCTTTTGTTTGCTGCTTTGTGTTCTCTTTTATTTTTGAAATGAAGAATCTAATCTAATCTATATGGCCTGCTAGACTTTCTCTTTAAAATGCACTTTCATATGCTGATGTAAACTTTGCGAACTCTTAAATTTAGCCGAACACAACCGCAAAGAATACGGGCAATTCCCCATATGTACTTTCACATGTGAGTTCTGGTCTGAAGACCAGCCAAATGACATTTTACAAACTTCGCAAGTAAAAGGCCTTTCGCCGGTATGCGTTTTCGTATGACTCATCAGTCCGCTCTTGTCAGAAAACGACTTTTTACATACTTCGCAAGTAAAAGGTTTTTCACCGGTGTGTCTTTTAATATGATTCGCCAGATGACGTGTCTGATAAAATGGCTTTGCTTCGCTCTTAGCAAGCTAAAAGCTCACAGCGTACTATGTGTTTTAAGATGAGCCTTCAGACCATGTCTATCAAAAAATGACTTTTTACAAATTTCGCAAGTAAAGGGTTTTTCACCGGTGTGTTTTCTAATATGAATCTTCAGTTCTTTCTTCACACGAAATGATTTCTTACAAATTTCGCAAATAAACGGCTTTTCACCAGTGTGTGTTCTAATATGGCACGTCAAATCAACCGGGCGACGAAATATCCGTCCACAATAGTTACACGTATGAACCTTCTTGATCACATGCACGCTCCTAATATGATTATATAGTTTCTTTTTCCCTTCGAACGATTTTCCACATTGCCCACAAATAACAATCTTGTCCATCTCATGAGAGACCTTGTGTGCTTTTAGTTTATAATTGTATTTAAAGCTTTTATCGCATTGGTCACAACGGAAAGGCCTAATGCGGGAATGGACAATTTGATGCCATGTACAATGCCTCTTTCGTGCGAAGCATTTTCCACAAATCTTGCATGAAAATGGTTTGCTCTTGGAATGTGAAACTTCATGTCTTTTAAGGAGGTACGATGTTACGAAACGTTTTTGGCAGATGTCGCATTTATACGGAGTATTTCCGGCATGGATATGGACATGAATGCGAGAATAGTAAGGGTAACTAAACGTTCTGTTACATTTTTTGCATAAAACTATTCTCCTGTTACATTTTCTTCGGGACGTATCCGTTGAATTCTCTTTTGAATTCAATCTTTTATTTAGTTCCAGTTTGACGAGGGATTGATTATCCCAACACGCCCAACTTGCTCCTTTGACTCTCGAATTTTTGCACATTTTTCTACCTTTGTAGTTTCCAGTTTTTCCAAATCGACTTCGTAGTTTTCGTCATTGTTTATCAAAGATATTCCTGCTTTTGAATCACGAAAATCTCCCACTTGAACTAGAAAATCTTCTAATTTAATGTCTGTGTCATTATTATATTTTTCACAGTTTTCAATGCTACCGACACCTTTGTTTAACTGCTTGTCCAAACGTTCATCTTTAATATCTTCCAATAAGACACCTTGTGCTATATTGTGATCGCTTATCAAAGATACTCCCGCTTTT
Organism: Dynastes hyllus; assembly: GCA_029619255.2. Lineage (NCBI taxonomy): Eukaryota > Metazoa > Arthropoda > Insecta > Coleoptera > Scarabaeidae > Dynastes > Dynastes hyllus. Next base: position 1,839,054 of record JAROYC020000003.1, on the reverse strand, counting down.
ATATCAAGAGAATCTTCCGTTCGAGCTATAAAATCTTCTAATTTAATATCTGTATCACTATTATATTTTTCACAGTTCTCAGTACTAAAGATATCCTTGTTTAACTGCTTGTACGAATGTTCATCTTTAATATCTTGCAATAAGACACCTTCTGCTACGTTGTGGTCGTTTATCAATGATATTCCTGCTTTTGAATCAACAAAATCTCCCATTTGAACTGCAAAATCTTCTAATTTAATGTCACTATTATACTCTTCAAAGTTATTACCCGTATCTTCATGCAACTCATCTTTGCAATAGCCATTTTTTGATAACGCCTAAAGATTTGTTTCTGAGGTAATAGAATATAACCTAAAATTAGATCTATTTCTTCTTCTTCATCATTAAGGCTAATTTGCTCTTCGTTTCTCCAAACGGAATGAGAAGATATTGGAAACCCGGCGCAGAATATAAATGACAAAAAAGCTTCCTCCTAAAAAAGAAATACAAGCTATTACAAAAAATTACGAAAAACTTTTGCAAGATTACAAAACAAGCATCCATCCATCAGAACTGGGTAAAGAACTTTAAGAAAGTGCTTCAGACACCAACCACCAAGGCAAACACTGAACGTTCTGTTACATTCTTTGCATAAAACTATTCTCCTGTTGCATTTTCTTCGGGGCGTATCCGGTGAATTCTCTTTTAAATTCAATGCTTTATTTAGTTGCAATTTTATGGGGAGTTGGTTATCCTGTTGTAACGTTTCCACATTCTCAATTTTTGCACATTTTTCTACCTTTGTAGTTTCCAGTTTTTCCAAATGAACTTAGCAGCTTTAGGTAGATTTGCTTATCAAAAATATTCCTGCTTTTGAATCACGAAAATCTCCCACTTGAACCATAAAATCTTCTACTTTAATGACACTAGTATACTCTTCAAAGTTATTACCATAATATTCATACAACTCATCATATTCTGTCGTCATTTATGATAACGCACTTACAAGATTTTGTTTCTGAGGTAATAGATCTGTTTCTTCTCCTTCATCATTTAGGCTAATTTGTTTTTCGTTTCTCCAGAGGGAATGAGAAGATGTGAAATCTGGACCGGAATGTAAATAACACAAACAAACTTCCTCCTAAAAAAGAAATGCGAGCTTTCTATTTGTTTTATGAACTGTACCGTATCCTTCCTCAGAGTACTGTAGTGAACGGTACTTACACTGAACTAAAAGGAACATACATCTATCGCACTGGATATAAATATAATAATTCTTTCTATATTGAGAAATGTAAACAAAAAGAAATTCGCTATAGATAGGCCAGTATGTAATGTACTTAAATCAAATTTCGTATTACAAATACAGGGGCGCGTTCGAAAATTCAGTAGGTAGTCCCCAGGTACTCCCCTACCCCTTCGAAAATAGCGGATAACTTGCTGCACTCATAGATAATAACGACTGTTACAGGTCTCACGTTGTAGGATGGCGAGTTCCGACGCTGTCCGAAGGTACTGTCGGGCATCGTTCGGGAAAATTCAAGTTTGAATGCAACATGCAGTGGCGTAGCTCGACTTATTTTTTAAATTATGTTAGCATAATAAAAAACGACTATAATATGTATAAAGTCTTGTATTTCCACCGTGCATCTGAAGCGTTCGCCATCCTATAACGCACAAACTGTACCCAAATGTTACCGATCTCCGGAAGTCGGGAAAAATTACCCGTCATGCACAGTTACTTTATTCGTAATACCGACGCCTATGCGAGTCCGCAAGTTTAGGTTACTCTAGTGGTAAGTGAAGAGTGAAGGGAAAAACTGTTCCACTCAGGAAAAGTTCCATTGCTGACAGCGACACTAGAATGCGCTTAAAAACCGGGACAAAATACTGTTACTTTAGAATATTTTACAACCTATATGAAATGGTTTCTATTCTCTCTCTCATATCTCTTTCCACATCTACAGGGGTACATTCGAAAAAAGAGTGTAAAGGTAGGGTCAGGGGTACACAACATAAATAGGGAAAGCCTATACCGAATCTGGTTCAATTTTCATTGGTTGTCACATGGATTTTTACTTCAAGTGTGCATTTGTTCGATGGCGCTGATTATCAAAATTATGGTAGTGGTAGAAGTAGAAAACTGCACCAACTATTTTTATATGAGTTTTCTTGTGTGTTTGTTTGGTTATGTTTACAATTTTATATTATAATATTTCAAAGATTATAAAGCTTGTGCTGTGCATCTATAGATCTAAGAGAGAATAAAATATTGTTAAAGGTAAGGGCAACACATAGCAGTACAGTGTATTATTTGTATATGTTCCAGTCAAGACAAAATTATGATGTATTTGGAGATACTTCGTTTTACAAATTTCCAAATCCCAATCATGAATTAGGACGGTTTAGAGATTGGGTTGTAGCAAGTGGAAATACTGCACTATTAACTATTCTACCTCAAGATGTGTATAACCGAGGAGTTTGTTCTTTATATTTTTAACAACGAGATATATATCATCTGGTGTAAGAATTTTGTATTTCAACAAGACATTGACCCAAAACACACTTTAAAATTATGCAAGCAATATTTAGAGCAGTTGGAAGAGGAAGAGACACTAACAATCATGAAGTAGCCACCCCAAAGTACGGACTTGAATCCCATGGAAGTAAGAAAAGCTGCTCCAACTTCAGTAGATGACATGTGGAACAAACTACAGACAGGATGGGCTCGAATAACTCCGAAAACATTGTTAAAATGAATTGCAAGAATGTCCCGATTATGCGACGCAATCATTAAAAGTAAAGGAAGTCACATAAATGAATCTAAAATTTAGACCAAATAAATAGTATGCCAATAATCAGTAAGATTCATTTAAATTCATTAAATAATATCGGTCTGTTTACTTCTTTCATCTGTATGAGAGGTAATACCGTCGTAGAAACGCAGATAGTAGCGACAACAAAAAGCGTATTTCTTGAAGTAATATTTTTAAATTACGGTCAGTTATCATTCCATGTTAGTAGCGACATCTCTTAATGAATAGTGTTTATAATTTCGTTTAAAATTTTAAAACATGCCAAAAAAGAAAGAAATTAGGGTTAACAGTGTGATCTGATATTAGCACAACATAATTTAGGCATAAGCAATCGTCAAATTGCTACAAAATTACATTTAAATCCATCTATTCTTGATTATAACATCAACAAATACAGTGAAAGTGGCAGTTTTCTAAATAAAGTACGAAGTGGTGGAACAAGGGCGACAACATCACCTCAAGATATTGCAATCGTGGTGTCCAGCAAGCGAAATAGAAGAAAAACAACTGCAGAAATCGCCGTAGAAATCAATACTGTACATCTGAAACCGATTAGCGTGTCCACGGTTAAAGGCCGCTGTGATCTCGTAAAAATTCAAGGCACAATGAGAAAACAGCAGTACAAACGCATCTCAGAGGAAAATGTAATACCCTCTGGTGTAAGAATTTTGGGCAGACTTTTGTATTTCGACAAGACAATGACCCAAAACACACCTCAAAATTATGCAAGCAAAATTTAGAACAGTTGCAAGAGGAAGGGACACTAACAATCATGAAATGGCCACCTCAAAGACCGGAATTGAATGCCATCGAGTTATTATGGAAAGAATTCGATCGGGAATTAAGAAAAACTGCTCCAGCTCTAGCAGATGACATGTGGAACAAACTCCAGGCATCATGGGCTCGAATAACTCCGGGAACAAAAATTAATTGCAAGAATGCCTCGATTATGCGACGCAATCATTAAATGTAAAGGAAGCCACATAGACGAATCTAAAATTTAGACCAAATAAATAATTTTAATTGTTAAAGTTGTATATTTGTACATACTTAAATACCAAATACATATTTTAATATTTCCAGCCTTTTTTTGAAATCAAGAATTTAATCTAATCTATATGGCCTGCTAGACTTTTTCTTTAATATGCACCTTCATATGCTGATGTAAACTTCTTGAACTCTTAAATTTAGCCGAACACAATTCACAAGAATACGGGCAATCCCCCATATGTACTTTCATATGAGTTCTTAGTCCTGAAGACCAACCAAATGACATTTTACAAAATTCACAAGTAAAAGGCCTTTCACCGGTGTGCACTTTCGTATGTTTCATCAGTCCGCCCTTCTCAGAAAACGACTTTTTACAAACTTCGCAAGTAAAAGGCTTTTCACCGGCGTGTCTTTTAATATGATTCGCCAGATGACGTGTCTGATAAAATGACTTTTGGCAAACATAGCAAGTAAAAGGCTTTTCACCGGCGGTAGTGTGTGTTTTAATATGAGCCCTCAAACCGTTCTTTTCAAAATATGATTTTTTACAAATTTCACAAGTAAAGGGTTTTTCACCGGTGTGTTTCCTAATATGAATCTTCAGTTCTTTCCTCAGACGAAATGATTTCTTACAAATTTCGCAAATAAAGGGCTTTTCACCAGTGTGTATTCTAATATGATACGTCAATTCAGTCGGGCGACGAAATGCCAGTCCACAATAATTACACGTGTGAACCTTCTTCATCACATGCACGTCCCTAATATGATCACATAGTTTCCTTTTTCCTTTGAACGATTTTCCACATTGCCCACAAATAACAATATTGTCCATTTCATGAGAGACTTTGTGGGCTTTTAGTTTATAGTTGTATTTAAAGCTTTTATTGCATTGGTCGCAAGAGAAAGGCCTATTGCGGGAATGCACAATTTGATGCCATGTACAATGCCTCCTCCGTGCGAAGCATTTTCCACAAATCTTGCATGAATATGGTTTGTTCTTGGAATGCGAAACTTTATGTAATTTAAGGAGGTACGATGTTACGAAACGTTTTTGACAGATATCGCATTTGTATGGAGTATTTCCAGCATGGATATGGACGTGTATGGAGTGATAATAAGGGTAGGTAAAAGTTCTGTTACATTTTTTGCATAAAACTATTCTCCTGTTATATTTTCTTCGGGACGTATCCCTTGAATTCCCTTTTAAATTCAATCCTTTATTTAGTTCCAATTTTACGGGGGGTTGGTTATCCTGTTGTAACGTTGGCACATTCTTAATTTTTGCACATTTTTCTACCTTTGTAGTTTCCAGTTTTTCCAAATCGACTTCGCAGTTTTCGTCGTTGCTTATCAAAGATATTCTTGCTTTTGAATCACGAAAATCTCCCACTTGAACTACAAAATCTTCTAATTTAATGTCTGCGTCAATATTGTATTTCTCACAGTTTTCAATGCTACCATCATCTTTGTATAACTGCTTGTCCAAATTTTCATCTTTAATGTCTTGCAATAAAACACCTTCTGCTACATTGTGGTCATTTATCAATGACATTCCTGCTTTTGAATCAACAAAATCTCCCGTTTGAACTATAAAATCTTCTAATTTAATGTCACTGTTATACTCTTCAAAGTTATTATCGTAATGTTCATGCAATTCATCATATTCTGTCGCCATTTTTGATAACGCATTTAAAAGATTTTGTTTCTGAGGTAATAGAATCTAGATCTATTTCTTCTCCATCATTTAGGATAATTTGCTTTTCGTTTACCAAAGGGAATGAGAAGATATGTGAAACCCGGCCCGGAATGTAAATGACAATAAAACTTCCTCCTAAAAAAGAAAAACAAGCTATTACAAAAAATTACGGAGAGCTTAAGCAAAATTAAAAAACAAGCATGCATCTATCAGAACTGGGTAAGAACTTTAGGAAAGTGCTTCAGACACCAACCACCAAGGCAAACACTGAAATGAGATGTTCAAAGTGCTCTCCATCCATTTCAGAGCAGCCACATCTCCGCCACAGGGAAACTCGAACTCGTTTGAAAATCCCTGCGTTGGCTTCGATTCGATGGCATCTTTGATCAACTCGAGTTCATTTACAGGAGTAGAGTACATCCATGTTTTCAAATATTCCCAAAGAAAGGAATCAAGGGGGTTTAAATCCGGCGATCTTGCGGGTCACGATACAAGTCTGCCCCTCTTAGCCACCTTTGTCTAAAAGTTCCGTGTAAATACTCTTTAACGGCAATCGAAAAAGACGTGCTAACATTTGTTGCCTATGGTCCAAAGGAATGTCGTCTAAAAGGTCTCCCATTGCATTCTGCACAAAGTTTAGGTAAGCAGCGCTTGTTAATCGGTTGGAAAAACAACCGGACCTAATAACCTGTCGTCCAAAATACCCACCCAAATGTTCAAAGAAAAGCGTACCTAATGTCTGGATTTCATAATAGGATAGGAATCTTCGTCGGCCTCCACATGCGTATTGTCAACATTTTAAGACTTCATATCGTGTGAACTCGGCCTCATCAATATTGGCATACAAAATTGAGGTCTTCAGCATAATTGAACAAAAACCAATCATGCTAGATCAGGAGTTCTCAAACTTTATCAATTCGCGGCGCACTGGTTTAGTATTTTGTCCCGGCGCCTTTTTCAAAATATATGTACAACAACATAATACAGACATGAAAACAACTCTTAGGACAAATCTCAGAATGTGAAGCTCACATTTACTAAAATTGAATCACAAGAACCATCAAACTAAACTACGAACATACAAAAAAATATGAAATAAATGGTGAAAACCTTCAGCGACAAGTAAGTTAATGTGACGGGAGAGCTTGCTGATCGCCACACATTTTTTCAATCGATTTTTGAGCGATATTTGCTTTTTATTACAGCTACAGCTGAAAATTCGACTTCGCATAAATAGGTTTTCGCAAATGGAATGAGGATTTTTACAACCTTTGAACTCAGAGTTGGATGTACATTTTTGATTGATATAAAAAACTCCACTCTCTTCTTTCTTCGAAGTGAATTGTGGTGGAGCTTGAACATAGAAAGGATCTTGGAGCCACGCAAATTTCTCGAGATTGTTTTGCTCAAAGCATTTTGCCAACCAATCAGTGAGCTTTCAGAGGTTTTTCTTGAAAAGGGACAGCAAGTCTTGTGGAACAACGACTTTGTTACAGGCTACGTATTTGTGGCAATTCAGGAAAACAATGTTGATAACCATCCTCATTGATTTTTCTTATCTACAACTGCAGCTTTCTCCTAAACACCTTATTCAAGATGTGCGTGTTATTGCCTTGCAGAGGCAGATGGAAGGCATTCAGCTTGTTAAATGTATCACACAAATACGCTAGTTTCAGCAAAAATTACATGCAGTTTTCGTAATTGGCAACTTCTACTTGGTGTTGTATTTATACCAAAAGTTCTGAAACGGTTCTTTTTCGAGTAAGCGACAAATTACAGGTTCAGCATGGCAAATAAATCGAAGATAACGGCAGTTCTCGTTGGTACGCCCTTTTTTTCTATTTCTGTGTCCTTCGGTGTTTACATATTTGTTATAGTTCGCCTTGTCCCGGCACGTCAAATGTTTCTCGCACACATTACAAACTATTTGAGCACCGTCGTAGAACAAATCCGGAGAGTTACAGATAAATTTATTTACTGTGCCAGCAAAGGGTCGTTTTTTTGGCCTTCTTCATATATTTATAACGAATGACACGTAACACAAAATACAACGCACGCTGTCATTTCCTAAACTGAAGGGAAAAATAAACAAGCGGACGCTGACAACCCGAGAATCGATTTTTGCATACAGCCCGCTACCCCGACGAAACGCCTATGTGTCGCAGAGACGATTACCTCACTTTAGCAGAGGTTATTAGGTAGAGAGGGAGGTATTAGGTTAGGAAAATAGCCCAAAATATGATCATCTAAATAGGTCGGCTACAAACCGTGATTAACCCGGATGAAAATTGCTTCTAACTCTAAGTAAGCACGTACAAAATAGGATTTAATAAAGAATGCGTCCGCTCACCTTAAAAGATAACAGAAAAACCTCCAACCTATCACAAACTTTGGTGTATTTGTTATGAAAACGCAGGCAAGCGTAGATTTTAAAAGTGTACAGCTAACTTAGAAAGTGTACGGTTAAAAATTCTAAATTGTAAAACCAGCTTAAATTTACTAATATATTTAGGCATGGTTGTCAAGCCTAGACAATTGGCATATGATTTATTTATGTTTACGTAATACATGTTTTCTTTTGGGAAAAACGAAGGAATAGAAATACTTTAGTGCATAACCAAATTGTTTCACATCTATTCTTTATGGAATTTGCCTGTACTCTACTTTTTGTTCTTTGAAGACGTTAAATACACAATTATAAAAGTTTTGCCTATTTCGTTCTACAATTTGAGCGTTTAAGAGACTCACCTCAATATTGTTTAACTATCTTGATATAATAAACAATAGGATCACAATGGAATATCCATAGTCTTATGGTTTGTTAAAAAGGGGGTACCGGCGTGCGTCCGCATAAGTAGGTACGTAATTCAATATTAGTGAAAAATAATATTGTTTTTTTCCTGCGTCTTGATGTCCACCGTGGCAATTGGCAACCGCCCTGGTAAGCTGCGTAGAATTGCAACTTCAGCAATTTTCCAGTCGATTCATTCAGCCGTCGACGGGAATACGTTTTTATTTTGAAAATGATCGTTCGACATCCAGTGAACAAGATTTGCAAATGTCAGATATTTTTTTTCCTCATCTGGGCACTTTTGATTTTCAGTCATAGCCCGAACCTTTTGTAAATCGGTTTGTCGTTAAAAATTCCCCTTTTTGAAACATCGACTCCTATAGTTTGTCGTTTCTAGAGCGGCTTTAAATTGTTTATGGAATTTAACGTTCTGCAGATAAGTGGCTGTTTTCTAATTGCTCAATAGTTGTGAAACTTCAGAATGTTCATGGAAATTTCATCTATTTAATAATAATAATAATTAAAAATAATAATTTATTGTTATAACGATCACTCAGTGATTTTGCCCAAAAGGAAAAGAAACAACAAATATACATACATTGAGTCACAAGCAAACAAACACAAGAGTACAAAACCCATAAAATATAAATATAAAACAATAAACAAACACGTTAAAACATTGTATAAATAAAATGAAATTTTATAATTAAAGCGCATGCCCCACTGTAACAGTTTTATAATGTTTGTGAGCGAGGTTTTCGAGATTGGTAGTACATTTAAATAAGAACTCTTTTAATTTGGTAGAGAAAATCCCAAAGTCAGACCCTTTTTTTATATAATTGGGTAGACAGTTATATAAGTACTCCAAGGTACTCGGACTTCTTTCAAAAGAAAGTTTGATGCTTTTCGGTTCTTGATCACCGTATCTGGTGCTGAAATTTTGTGTTTCATTATTCGTGTGAAGCTGAGAATATCTTCGTATATACCGTATTGTTTTGTATATGTAGATTGATGGTAGGGTCAATATTTTGTGTTTTTTAAAAAATCGGTTTGCAGCTTTCGGGGGAATGACATCAAATATTAATCGAAGGATTCTCTTTTGCAACACCAGAACTCTGTGGCTGTAAGTTGTTCCCCCAAATCAAATGTTATAAGACATCACAGGAAATGGCCATAAAAATATTTAAAAGTACTTCATTTAAAACTTCTTTAACAGCAACACAAAAAAAAAACTGTTTAGTTTACCACAAACGTAAACTACATGCGATCTCCAGCTCATTTGGAGTCTACCATAACCCGAATTTTCAGAGCTGAAAACAAACAGCTCCATTGCCAACCGTAGACGGATTTTTCAGTTTTTTTTTTATTAAACAGTAGCATAGCCGTGGTTTTAGACCCATTGACAATCAAACGTTTGCATCCCCCAGCAAATTGGAATTACTATGTCCAAATTATTGTTTAGTTCTACAGCAGACTTTCCCGACAATTATAGGGTGGGAAATTTTCCCCTTATATGTAGCGGTAGGTCATTGATAAACAATGAGAATAAAATCGGGGGATATCGATTTTGGGGAACACCAAATTCATTTTTGTAAGGCTCAGATTTCCCAGTCCTTTTTCTTTAAAAATGACGATTTGTTAAATAAGAACATCCCGTCGAAACCCCCCTTTACCGAAGGCGCTTAACTTCTCACATACAAAGCTGATATCAACAGTATCGAACGCTTTTGAGAGGTCAAACATAATAGCTGTACGACTTTCCGTCGTCCAAGCATCTGTACACATGGATCCAAAATCGCACAAGGCTGTTTCGGTGGAGCGCCCACAGCGAAAACCATGTTGCGACCGGTCAATAATGTTATATTTCTCCAAGTAATGAAACAGCTTATTATAAACGATTCGCTCTATAACTTTAGTAAATATGTTAAGTAAACTAATGGGACGATAATTATCCATTAAACTAGATCGCCTTTCTTAAAAACTGGTATAACAATACCTATTTTCAAGTCATCTGGAAATTGATGTGCATTTACCGATAAGTTTATTATGTAAGTCAAAGGTGGTACGATGAACGGAGCCAAGAGCTTTATGATCGATGTGGATATGCAGTCCATTCCAACAGCGTTTGTTGCCTTTAAAGAACTTATCGATTGTAGAACCTCAAACTCTTCAACATGCCCCAGAAAGAAGCTATTGTATCTGGATGGAGCTGTAGTACATTGTTTGACGGAATTATTTGGGAAGTTAACCTGTATAAGCTCCCGAACCTGACCTGAAAAGTAATTTGTTGTTGAACATCCGAATTGGAAAAAAGTTGCTGACTATCTCGAACTGCTGCAGAATCATTTGAATCAAGTTTCAAGATGACATTTTTCACTTGTGAAAAATATTTCTGATTGTAAGATACTGCCTGGAGCCATGTTCCCCATCGCGTTATTACAGGCTGAGGTGGTGGTGGTAATTTCGGACACAATTGTTTGAATACACGGATGTGTTTGGGAGATTTGATGAACACTTTTTTGGTAGATGCTATTAACTTATCCACCATCGGATACTTCTTTTGAATGGTTTCTGCTACGAGGTGACATGCGTGTATGAGGCATGTTATGTGAAGGAGAGTCGGAAAGCATATTTTCAACATCCTACCAACTCTCAGCATTGTTGCGGCTCCGTCAGTAACGAACATTGTGACTTGGGTTCCTGTGATACAAAATTCTCTCAACGAATCTTTTATTATCTTGACAACGGTTTCTGCGTTAGTTTTCTGAATCCTTTTACTGGATAACAACAATGAAGCTGGTGGACCATCACGTTTTAAAGGACGCGCTACAACATGAATGACGCTGTGTTTCCGAGCATCAGTTGTTTCATCCACACATAGGCAGATTTTCTTATTTCTCAACTCGTCTTTTATACATTCCTTTACTGTACCTTGCACACGTGGCAAATTGTATCGTAATTGCATAGATGTTGGCAGCTTCCATGAGGGAACGTACTTAGCCCAAAAAAGAAGAAAGTGTTTAGATACTAGATGTTGTGGGATGTTGCACACACTTAACATAAAAATAAAATCATATAAAAATTGCCAGTATGGAATACTGCTTCTTAAATTCAATACATGACGTTTACTTTTACAATGTTTTCTACATTCAAACCTATCGCGACTTGGCAATCCGCTATTGCATATTGTGCAATAAATATGCGGACTTCTATATTCTAATCCAGGGAAATGCCCGAGATATTTATTCACATTCGAAGGGAACGTTACACTTTTTGGGCGTTCCATCTCCGCGTACTTATTTGGCGTGCAGCGTGCAACGTACTGTCGCTTTGAACTCTCTCGCGATACTGTCGAGATTGACTACGAGTTGAAAATTACCCCTACTCACTCCGCTACCGTTACGCTACTGCCGTCCGGTACCACCTTTTGAACAAACTCTAATCATTACCAACATTAGAGTGATGTTGATAGTACAGAGTAGTGCTATATAGTGTTATACACAGTGTTGCCAGTATTTTTCAATCGAAAATCGCCATATTTTTTGATAAAAGTCGCCTAGAAAGTAGCAAACACAAACCTGCATGGGCATCTGCATTCCGGTTTGGACCGCTGCTTTCTGAGACGGCATGACTATGTCTCTTGGCGCTAGACGGTGCCGGGAGACATTTTCAGTGCTGTTTTGGAGATTGGTGGCATAAGCCGAGAGGTAAACGTAAACGCAGTGCAGCCAGCAGAAAATAGCGCTCGAAACAACGTTGATGACACCGGGTAGGCAAAAGCATGTTCGTGTGTTAGTGTTTTATGCTCTGCTCGCATTGTTTTTGCCGAAAATGATTGCATCAGTACCATGAGCTATGTTAGCATTTTGGATACTTTTTATTAGATTTTAAAATAACCCAGAAAGAGATGTGAGTATAACATTGCATTTATTAAATAAATAAGAGGAGCTCTTATAATTATTACAATAACAAATTAATGATAAAAATGCAACTTTAACGTCACAAATTCAATGATCGACAAAAAAAGACAAATTTTTCTATTTTTCAAAATGAAATTGTCTGTATATGCTATATATACTAACTAATATAGGTATTCCTATAGAAATCTCGTTAATGTCCGATAATGTGATACTTTTTCTAATATTGTTCAGTATACTTTCTCAATGAAATTCTCTTTTAAAACAATTAGTAGAGTAGTACCTTCTTTTTCTGCATTTTCTTTTCTAGTAGGATGCATTACATTACTCCCGTGTGAAATTTTTGTATCATAGTTTTCTTGTACAATAAACCCCAAACCTGTCGCCAATTTTAAAAACTGATCGCCAAGATATCTTTTATAGTCGCCCATTTGGCGAAAAATCATGACAACTGGCAACACTGGTTATACAGTAGTTTCAAGAGAGGAATTCTCTATATAAAAAAATGTAGCCGTTATATAAAAATTCTAGCCTAACTTTCTATATTGAGAAATGTAAACAAAAAGAAATTCGCTATAGATAAGGCCAGTATGTAATGTAAATCAAATTTCGAATTATAAACACAGGTATAACACTAAACCTAACCTCAGTGAGTGTAATAATGTGGAGAATATCAATAAACCTATTTTTGCGCATGCGTCAAGAGAACAGAACGGAACGTGCCAAATATTCGGTAAGGACACGAAGGAAAAGAGGATTTCAAAAAAAATACAGTTCGTAACTATCCGTTCTTTTCAAATGGAACACACATCTTTGAAATGTGTACCGTGCAAACGGTTCAGTACAGTACTTTGGATCAAATAGAAAGCAGCTATAGTGTAACCCATTTCATATGGGAGCACCCCTTCAGAACCAATACTTTACACTAAAATGAAGCCAATTTTTCTGAATATGTACATATTGCATCGAAAAGTCTACTTCCACGCAATATTTCAGAATCTCGTTTAAATTTGCAAAGCGTACCATACCTCTTAAAAAACATTATGATAACTTGTTACATATTACGTGTACAATTCATGCTTTCAGTTAGATAGCATTAGAAAATGTTATCCTGAGGTAGACGCTTTAATAGCGCATACAAAAGCAGTGTTTGTCAAATCCCAAAACGTACCAATTTCACGACGGGCCTCTTCTTGAGCCGCCAGAACCTATTCTAACTCGTTTGGGGAACATGGTTACAGGCCGCGTTTCATAATCATAAATATTTTAAGAATATTAAGAACGTGGTTTTACAATTCAACCCAAAGGAAGCTGTGGCTATCAAGGAAAGCCAGTCGAAATTTCAAGATAGTCAGGTTAAAACGGATTTAAAAACTATTCAGAACAATTATTTCGGACTAGTGGAGGCAATAGAAAAATTACAAAATCCTTCGGTGTCGTTAGTGGAATCTCTGCGAATAGTGCAACATGTTCGCGCACAGCTATGCGCGAATGAAGACGCAAAAAATGTTTGCGGTCTAGAAAAGTTGGAGAGTGTTTTAGAAAAAAATTCTGATTTTGGCACATTAAGACAAATTTGTGAAGGTGCGTCAACGGAACCGTTAAGTTGTTCCAAAGATTATTTTAATTACGCAAACGTAACGTCACTAGATGTAGAACGTTCGTTTTCTGCATATAAACACACTTTTTCCTCACGCCGCACTCGGTTTGGCGAAACAACAGTGGAAACTGGAAACATATCTAACGTTGCAGATATTTAACAGACATTATTGACTTTGTGATTTCACGGAAGACTCTTAAGACGGTAAGTGTTTGAGCACGTATTATATTTTATTTCTGATCATTTATTTCGTGTAAACCTTTATGCGCTCGCCACTGGCTGTTGGCGCAAATTGAGCAACTCTGACCAAGGTAGCTCAAGTTAAAAAAAAAAAAAACAGCTCTAAGTTAAGTTAACAATTCTTTATTTTGATTTACTTCAACAATTATCAAACTTAATTTGTAATTACTCAATTATGCAGCAACTGTCAATGTAACGGCCTGCACTTGACTCAATTTATAAATTACACTGGGGAACAATTTGTAACACAATTTCTGTTGAGTTTGGTTTTTGAGCTGTTTTATAGTTAATTAGGCATGCTGGTTTCAAAACTGTAGTTAGTTTTCTTCTATCACGTCAAGTTTTATCTCTACACCTTATGAGAATGTTACCACTCTCCGCTAAATCGAGCATGGATCATAAGAAGCACTATTGCTCTCCTATTGACCGACACAAACTTTCTCCGATGGGCGCCGGGTAAATGACGCATAGGAGAACAGCGAGAGGTTTATACCATAGTATAAGGAAACAAGGTATACCGATTAGAGTTTGAAAACAGGTATTTTTGGCGCAGGTCACGTGTTTTGACATAGCGCGTCATCAAGACGGGCGCCATTGTAACCATTTGAACATCGTGTTTCTCTGTTTACAAAAGTCCGCAAATTTATTTCGTCAGATTTGCTGCTTTTATTTTCCATTTTCAGTGTTAATTTATTCATAAACAATTTAGTGTGTGTTATAGTGTGTTAATTAGTTTAAAATAATTCAATGTGATGATGAAAGCATAAATTTAATATACTTTTTCCAGATTAGGTATTGTTGCAAGCCCTTTATGACAAGAATAAG
>JAROYC020000003.1:1794462-1812304 GCA_029619255.2 Dynastes hyllus | reverse complement strand
CTGACTGTGACATTAAAATACCGTGACAAAATACTTTTACTTTGGAACGAAATTTTCCAATCGATATGAATTGCTTGGTCTGATACCTTGGTCTGATAGGATTGCCGGGAGCAGTGCTAAAGCGCGACATTTCAATCCCTAGTGCACTTGTGTGTGAGGATGGCGTGATTGGTGCATTTGCTACTGGCGGCAATTCAAAATATATATTTAAATGTGTACGTTAAAAGAGAAATTATATATACAGTAGCACCAAGCTCAGAAAAACCTCGGAAAATATGCGAACTAATTTCAATATCAAACAACATCGACCAATAAGAAGCGAAATTTTTTGTTTAGTACAGTAACTGACACAAGTTTTTTTAATTTCGTCCGCTTGGTTCATATTTTTGCAAATTTACTTTTTTTTTTCCTGTTCCTACTTGTTTGACTAAAAAATTGTCTTTTTTAAGACACCTGTAGTCGTAAAACATAATTTAGGTAAGTAAATTTTTTTTTCAAGGATATATAAATCATTAAAACCCGTAAATTTTTAGGTTAGGAATTTCAAAGTATTGTAATTTTCCCTTTTAATACGATATTAATTTATAAAAGGAGAAATTATTTTTTTTAAGGCATTTGGGTTTTTTTTTTCTTTTTTTACAGATTAGCAACCATGAGAAATTTAAACTCGTTCGTTCGGAAGCACGAAACATTATTCGCAATGTTATACAGTTCTTTGACAAGCAGAAAGCAGGTGGTCATAGGACGTTTCCATTAGAAGAAGCTACCCAGCTAGCTGCTACAGCAACAGGGAAATCATCTTTTTCATAAAGCAGATTCGCAGAGAATCTGATAGGGCCCGGGCACGTTCATTACAATCTCCAAAGAAGAAGCAGAAACTGCAGTTTCAATAAAAAATTGAATTAGATGATTTTGCCCACATGCTTTTTAAGAAAAAGGGTGTCCAGGGAGATGTATACTGTGATCGTAAGGTGCCAACATTGAAATTGCTGGAGACAAAATGAAAGACAAGATTAATTACCAAAGGGGGACGAAACTTTACGAAAATTTTTTACAATTGGGGCCATATAAGAAGTGGGCATAATAAAAGAAAATTATTGATGGAAAAATATGATATTATAGCTTAGTTTTCAGTACTTAAGACAATTACGAAAAAAGAAAATTTAGGAAAGAATAAAAAAAACCAGTGATATATTTAGATGAAACTTATATTCACCCAACATATGGAGTTGGAAATGTTTGGGAATCGGAAGAAGAACCTTTGTTGATAAATGTGATCGAGTTTGGGCAGAGACATATTAAAGTGCATGCAGGAAGTTCTAATGGCTTTGTCGAGAATGCTTTTCTAATTTTTAAATAAAAAATAAATTGGGTGATTACCCACATATGAGCCACTTCAATTTTATGCAATGGTTAGAAAAACAACTTATTCCAAACTTGCCTTTCCCCATAGCATTTTTTTATGGGGCAATTAGATCACAGCATGCAAATAAATAAACCACCTACACAAAAAATCAAAAAGATGATACCGATCACGGTTTGAAGGGAAAAAAAGAATTGAAAAAACCCAGAAATGCAAAAGCAAAAACTTTTAATGTTGGTAAGACAATATTCTATAAGTAAAACTTATTATGTTGGGTGAACTTTTAAAAAAAACATGGCCATACTGTTTTTCTGCTTTTCCTCCCAAACCCTTGTGAGTTGAATCCAATAGAATTAATTTGGACATGGGTTTAAAAAAAAAGTTGCGAATAATGTGTTGCACTCTAGCCATGACATCGGGCAATTAGTTAGAACTGCAATTTAAAATCCCCAAGCTGATTGGGAAAGGGGGTAACCTGTAAGACATGTTGCAGAAGAAATGGGGAAGGCCGATGGTTTAACTGATGAAATTGTGGAAAATTTAAGTTTCACTGTAAATACAGGTTCTTCAGATGAAGTTTGGGATCAGCGGGGACAGAATATCAGATGATGAATTTGATTACTGGCTAATGATCGTTTTTAATCTATAATGTAAAACATTTTGCAATTAAATTATATTTGAAGTTGAAATAAACGTTTGCTTTAATTAAAATTAGAAAACATTCAAAAACTCTTTTTTTTTTCTTAATTCCTAAGTTTTTCACACGTCATTGGTCATTTGTTTATAGGAGCTACTACTTTAGTTTGATTTAAAATCCCGGAAAAGATTATGGATGAGAGTGTACCTTGTTAAATTGTAGCGCCCTCGGACACGCCCACTCAGGGCTTTTCTGAGCTTGGTGGCACTGTAGTTAATTATCTTGCATATAATTACAAAAATATTTATGTTTGTCCTATACCCAGGTTTTTTAGGAAAATTATTCTATTTTTTTAATTTTGTGATTAATATCTTGGCTATATGAGAAAAAAATTTGATAATTTAATAACAATTGTAATGCAGTGTCTTTGAATCGTTATTATTAATTGTTACAGTATTAATATTGTTGGTGTTAATTATTACTAATTCTTATTATTGTACCCAACTATTATTATGTATTATTTATGATCTGTGTAGTTTTTATACATTAATATGTTACTGAATTCATTGTCATATTTATCCTGTACAGTATCTTGAGTATATCTATAGTAACTTGCAGTACTTTTTGTTCGATCCCTAATGTGTTTTGAATAGACCTGAATATATTTCTTGCTATATCTTTCGTGTACTAATGTGTAATATGTAAAAAGGAGTAGATAGTTGCAAAAAGAACAATTAGTACCAATCCATAACATACTGTAAAAGTCGGAAAGTTGTGTTTCATTTTCTTAACACAATATTATTTTTAAAAACAGCTTGTAAAATAGATCTATCTATTAATTTAAAAATGCAGCACCTACACTCGCATGCCAGCGTATATAAGTTAAATTAATTTAATTATTTTTCCTTGCTTGGCATTTTTCAAAAAAATGAAAACATAATGAAAAGTCAACATTTTAACGTTTCGACCTTTTTTATTATGTTTTAATTTTATTAGAAGAAAAAGCCGATTTTTATCAAAAAGGAAATTTAAAAATAATTAAACTTAATGTTCTTAGCCGTTAAGTTGTAACATTTAATTTGACATTGCATAATTAAAAAATATACATGTATTTTTAGCCATATTTTTTGTATGTTACGTATTTTCTGCAAGATACGTTAATGAATGAGACTTTTTTTTGGAACAGGTAAATCCATAGCATGACATATTTTTTTTGGGAAATGAATAATCTTTGTGACTTTTTGGAGGTCTACCGGAAGTTGTATTCCTTCTTCCTAAAGGGAACCTCCTGTTGGTTATATATCATACATTGGTTATACAATTCTTCTCTTTTTTATTAGTAAACCAGACTATTTTCCAAAGGTATGAAGAGCAGTTATCATCGAAGAGTCTATTTTTATACCATTCACTAACTCACAAATTGTAAAAATCCACACTTATCATACCTTGAAAATAATCTTCTTTGAATTTTCTGTGAAAGTGTTGGTTTTCTTTTTTAAAATCACTTTCCCACATGACAGCTACCTCTTTATTCGTAAGTTTTACCCTTAATTCTATAGAAAAGCCTTCATTATCTTTATCATATCCAATTACAAGTGTTTCATATGTATTCGGAAGTATATTTAATATCTAAATGTTAGAATAAAATAATTAAGGAAGGAAATACCCATCACGTAAAGCTTTTTTTATCAGAAATGAATATACTGTTTTCAAATTTAACAAATTCCATTTTCGCGTTTATTATTTAGTTTCTACGCCATAAAAAGGCATATTATTTTATTCTTCACACAATATTTATGTTCCTCATAACTAACGCTGGCCACGAGCGGTACCGCGCATCGGCGTAGAATCAGTTCGGACCGAGAGGAACGGTAGTATTACTGTCTGCGGAGCAGTAGGGACATTTTCGCTGCCGGTCATTTTGCAATTGTTTATTGTCCAGAAAAATTATGTTTTCCCTTTTAGAAAAACGACCGCGGTGGGACAAATTCGAAAATTTATTGCAGAAATTCCAGACTTAATATATGAAGGCGCTAAAATTAAATGTGTAATCTGTAAAATCCCGTTAATGTTTGGTCCAAACAACATTGTCTACGACAGTAAAAGTGAAAAGCATGTCTCAAAAAGAAATTGCGCACGAGACAATGAAAAATTTATATTTAATTTATGCGTTACGTTTATCGCATGTAATACACCGTTTAATTTACTAGACAAGGAACCATTTATCTGTTTTTGGGAATAACTATTCGGGGGAAAATTTATAAGTCGAAACGTTACGAAGAATTGTGCCATCTGCGCGCGAACATATCGAAAAAAAAATAAAATCGGAGTTGAAAGATAAAAAATTGTAAAGTGTCGACGAAACAACAGATCGGAAGAAACATTCTGTTCTTAATGTAATGGCACGCAAATTGGAACCTCATCAATCGGCACCTTCAATTTTATTACCTCCAAACGAATACAACAGTGTACTGCCGAATAATTTCAAAGTTAGTGTTAAATACATTGGACAAGTTTGAACTTTCAACAAACCAACCCTTGATGTTAGTGAGGATGGTGCTGCAAACATGTTTTCTGTAGGCCGGTCTTTTAAAAAAAGCATTCTGGTAATTTGTTACACATTACGTGTAAAACTTCAATCTTGTGGCGGATAGTATCAGAAAATTTTCCGAGGTAAACGCTTTAATAGCGCATCCCAAAGCAGTATTTGTCAAATCAGAAACGTTTTCCCGGAATTTACAGACTGTGCCCCCGTATACCAGAGCCACCAAAACCCTATTCTAACTCGTTGAGGAACAGGTTGCAGGCCGCGTTTTATTATAAAATATTTTAAAATTAAGAACCTGGTTTTACAACTCGATACAAAGGAACCCGCCGCCAAAAAAGCCAGTCGAAATTTCAAGATAGTCAAGAAAAAGGGATTTAAAAACTATTCAGACAATTACCGGGCTAGCAGATGCAATGAAAAATTACAAACCCTGCGGTGCCGTTAGAAAATCTCACAAATAGTGAAACATGTTCGCGCACAGCTATGCGCGATTGAAGACGCAAAAAATGTTTCGTTCAAAAAAATTTGAAAGTTTTTTTTTGAGAAAATTCGATTTTGGCACATTAAGACAGATTTGTAAAGGGTTTCCAACAGAATCGTTGTTATTTGAAAGATTATTTATTACGCAAATATAACGTCACTAGATGTAGAACTTTCTTTTTTAAAAACGCATTTTTCCTCATGCCGTACTAGTTTTGCCGAAACAACAGTTGAAACATATCTAATGTTGCAGGTATTTAACAGACATTATTCACTTTGCGATTTCACGGAGGCCTCAAAAATGGTAAGGGAGCACGTGTTATTTAATTTTTATTTAAAAATGAGCAAATTATTTGCGGCAGCAAACATCTCTATTAGCGGAATAACTCTAGTGGAACGCGAGGCCTGGTCGACTCTACGCTACTGCGCGGTGGCCAGCTTTACTCATAACTCATAACGTTACAACGTGTTCCAAATTTAAAGCAGATACGTCTCGTTCGTTTTACGAAGTTTATCGAAGAAAGGACCAATCACGCAGCTGCAAATTTTCTCCTATACACAAGTGCACTAGGAATAGAAATATCGCAAATGTTTGTTGGTCTTATTGTAGGTAAGAAATACATATATAGCTATTTCTCTCGGTTAGCACCAACTTCTCTTTCTAATCCTAAAATGCGTCTTTGCGCTGGTGTCTTCCGAAAGTAAACGGACGCTATGTAAGAACCATAATGTCATATTTATTGCACCAATAGAAGGACGGTAGGCGGTATTCTAATTAGACAGAAAATTATACTACTAGCGACGCGTAGCGGATTTAGTTTGTCCCTACAAACTGTTGAACAACCTTAAGCATTCACAATTGCCACATCTCTAAATATTATACTTTTTTAATATATGCGATCATACTTTTGTCGCGCACTGTAGTTACCAGACATAATTTTCAGTATTACAGTGATGAAACAGTTCACTAAAACTCAGTTCAGTCTTGCTGCTGATGATGATAGCTTGGCTATCGAAACGTGCGTCCAGTACGAATTAAGTGTTGTGGTAAGGGTTTTAGTGAACTGTTTCAGTGTTCCAGTGCCACAGTTTTAGAGTATCCGTTTATTACAGTGATGAAAATCCCAATTTTTTTAGAACCCTCAATCATCGGCACAGATGGTCTGTTAATGTTTAGGGTGGAATAATTGGATGGCGTATTATAGGTCCATATTTTTTCGATGGACGCTTAAATGGCATCATGTTTAAACAAAAAAATCCGACTTGAAAGAGTTAAGTTATTTGTATTTATTTATTTCATCACAGATCGTAACATGTAAAAAAAAAAGAAATACATTGTATGCATAATTGTCCTCAAAAATAATAATAAACATTGATACAATAGAAAAGTAACCAATCACAAGTTAAAAAAGATATAAATATACATATACAGTACCGTGCAGTCGAATTAGGGCCACTTTGATTTTATACAAATATTTCCTATTAATATTATAATAACCAAAATTTCAAACATTTTCCGCAATAAAAGTTTTTTAAATTTTATTTGAGATAATCCTCTTAAGTAGGTATAAAATTTTTGTTTTATAACCTCCACCCAAAAATTCCTTTCTATCCAAGGTACGTTTAGGGTCGGTAATCGGTACCCCTTTACCTGCTTCAAGTTAGTTTACGGGAGTTTTAATGGTGTAAAGTGCAAGTATTTATATTTTCGTGCTATAATATTCGTTTTACATGTTGTTTTAGTGTAATTAAATTGAAATTTCGGACGTTTAGTTTTCTTTTTTTTTGATAAAAAAATTTTTGAAAATGGGCAAACGAAAAACATTTCAAATGAGAAAAAACAAGAATTCAAGTGTTATTAAAACGGGGCTGTATTCGCACGGGAAATAGCCAGAAGAGAACGAGTTTCTCGTCAAACGTCGAAGGGGGAGGGTGTTAAAGAAAGAAAAATTTTCCAGCGACTTCAAAACGGTCGTTCTCATTGTCGCGGTATTCGCAAAACTTCGCCACGGGAAGAAGAGAATTATCATAAAAAGGGCATTAGAAAACAGGCAACTGTGCATTAAAGAACTTCAGCGTATATTACAGGCTGATAATATAAAAATATCAGATCAATCATTAAAATCGCGCTTATATGAAGCCAATATCAGAAGTAGGCGCCCTGCAAAAGAGCCGAAACTTTAAGGATGAAAAAGGCAAGATTGCAGTGGGCGCAACAGCATCGGCATTTTACTGTTGAGGTTTGGGAAAAAAAAGTATGTATCAATATTTTATGGATATTTTAAAAATTTTGGGCATTTTTAGTAAATTCGAAAATGTAATGAAAATTTCTGTTTCTAACGGTTGTTTTTAGGGACGAGTCACGGCTAGAGGCTGTAACTGAAGTTGCTCGTTTCGTTAGAAGAAGACCATCGGAACGATGTGATGAAAGCGCGGTGGTAAAAACAGTGAAACATCCACCGGCAGTCATGAGTATATCAGGGGAAGGGCTTGGACCGCTCTATTTTGTAACGGGTACCATGAATCAAATTCAATATAAACAAGTTATGGAATCAATCTTAATCCCGTATATGACATCTTTAGACCCTGAAAATTACTCTTACACATTTATGCAAGATGGTGCACCGTGCCACAGGGCAAAACAATTCTAAATATGTTTTCAGCAAGAAAACTGAAGATATTGCCATGGCCAGGCAATCCCCGACCTGAATCCAATCGAAATGTTTGGAATTCTTTAAAACGTACAGTTTATGCATCTCCCAATACAACAGTTGACGTTTTGAAAGCAAACATAACAAATAACTGGCAAAATAATGCTCACCTTAAAGAAGTTGCAGCAGCGTGTATAGCAAGCATGCTAAAAAGAATTGCTCCTGTCATAAAAGCAAGGGGTGGTTCGATGAAATATTAATGTACGTGTTAATATAAATACAGGGTGCGGCAAAGGAACCTGACGTTTTTATAATGAATAGTACAAAGCCGTTATAGTACGTAGAACAGCGGTTACAGTGGGAATGACATCGGTAGTAGATGCCATTTTAGTAGTCATGGAGCTGTGGACGAGTGAATATCGCGCATTCGTTCTCGAGGCGTATTTTAAAAATCACGACTCGGTTGTCAGTACACAACGTTTATTTCGTGCGCGCTTCAATATTGGACGTCACGGTTCTGTTCCATGCCGTAACACAATTAAGTTATGGGTTGAAAATTTTCGTCGATCTGCATCAGCAATGAAAGATAAGCCACCAGGAATGCGTCGAACAGTTCGGACTCCAGCAAATATTGAGAGGGTGCAAACAGCGGTTCAGCGAAGTCCACGTCGTTCAGCAAGGCGACAAGCAATAACTGTAGGACTTTCCGAAAGTACAGTACGGCGTATTTTGCATAAGGATTTACATTATCACCCTTACAAATTAGTAATTGTTCAAGAACTGACAGCTGAAGACTTTTTAAACCGTTTGAATTGTTGCAATCAACTTCTGGAACTTTTTGGTGAAAATGATTTAGGTGGCTTAATTATGTCTGATGAGGCGCATTTCGAGTTATCAGGCTACGTAAATAAGCAGAATTTTCGCTACTGGTGTTCAGAAAATCCCAGAGAACTCCATCAACGACCGCTTCATAGTCGCAAGGTTACTGTTTGGTGCGGAGTGGGGCGATTCGGTATAATTGGCCCCTATTTTTTTGAGGACGATGCAGGAAATCATGTCACAGTCAATTAGCAACGTTATGTGGAAATGTTAAACACATTTTTAGAACCAGAGCTTCGTCAACGGAACATCGATTTAAATACTGTATGGTTCCAACAAGATGGCGCCACAGCGCATACAGCACGAGCGTCAATGGCTCGACTGCGAGAAATGTTTCCGAGAAAAGTCATTTCGCGGAATGGAGATGTTCCTTGGCCGGCAAGGTCTCCCGACCTCACGGCTTGTGACTATTGGTTATGGGGTTATCTTAAGAGTAAGGTGTATTTAACGAGACCAAGGACCATTGAAGAATTGAAAGAAAACATTCGCAATGAAATTACCGCAATTCCGATGGGTACGCTACAACGCGTAATGGGGAATTTGCGAAACCGTTTGGAACAGTGTGTATAAAATGGCATGTTATATACTTTCGAATACTTGTATGTGAAAATAAACATATTGGAAAATACATTTGTAGTTACACATTAAAACTCGTCAGGTTCCTTTGACGCACCCTGTATATATATATAAATAAATAAAAATTGTTTTTATCAAACATTGATACTTTGTATTATTTATTAAGCTAAAACTCAAATTTATATAGTGGCCCTAACTCGATTGCACGGTACTGTATTAGTATTGGTACTGCGGATAAAAATTATTGATTAAGATCATACGTTAAATACTCAGTTACGTTATAGAAAACATGACTCAATAAATTTTTTTTACAGTTTTGCTAAATGCTTTCATGTTCAACTGTTTAATGCGGTCAGGTAATTTATTATATAATTTTACACCACGATAGTCTATCGACTGCTGAGTTCTCTTTAGTCGATGGTGTGATGTAACTAAATCATTCCTATTACGAGGGTCGTAACTGTGATAGTCCGAGTTCTGCAAAAACTGCACCCTATTTTGACGGATCTATTTAACATAACATAAAATGTACACATACACATACATTTTTTCGTTGGCAAAATATTCACGACAGCTGTCCCTAGACCGTAGCCCACATAAAGCTCTCATTGCAGGTTTTTGCAATACAAGAACTCGTTGCAGTTCGCTAGATGCCCCCCAAATTAAAATTCCGTAACACGCTATACTATGAAAGTTGGCATAATATGCCAGCTTTGCTGCTTCGTGCGTTACCAGTTGTTTTATTCTTCGAATAGTGAATACTGCAGTGCTGAGTTTCGGTGTTATGCTAGACACATGTCCCGACCAGCCTAGTCGTCCATCCACTGCCACTCTTAAGAAGTTCACCGTTTGGTTTCGCGAGGCAGCCATAAAGGTAAGCACCTGAGTTTTGTTTCGATTTATTTTCAGCTTATTTGCATCACACCAGGTTTTCGTGGTTAGAAGAGAATTTTCCCTAACGCGATTGGCATGATAACCAGTATCACTCCTGATAATAAAAGAGGCATTATCAGCATACAAGCACACTTTACTGTAGATTACATTTTCTGGAAGATCGTTTATATGTATCATGAAGAGTACTGGGCCCAGTATTGATCCTTGCGGGACCCCACAAACAACTGGTTGCATCTCTGATACGCAATTCCCCCAACTCACCGCCTGTTTTCTTTCTTCAAGGTAGGATGCCAATAATTTATTTGCGGTACCTCTCGCACCATAATAATTTAGTTTGGCTAGTAGAAGTTGATGTGATACTGTATCAAATGCTTTACTCATGTCACATAAAATCATTTCCACAAATTCCTGATGATCTTGCGCTAATAATATTTCCTCTATGGACTCCGGCAAAGCTGTAACTGTAGATTTGCCAGCCCTGTTGCGCGGGTGTGAAAATTCTCTGTGCTTCAAAGAAGGAAACCAGTCTTTTGCATATTACACTTTCCATAACCTTGGATAGTGTTGGTAACACCGACACTGGTCTATAATTTTCTTGTACGTGCCTGTCTCCTTTTTTATGGATGGGTGTTAGTTTAGCAACTTTGAGTTCTTTTGGGAAAGTGCCTTCCTCTAAACATTTATTGATTATTTCGGAAAAAGGAACGGCTATTTCTGCACTAACTTCTTTTAATAAGGCAGCAGTCATGCCATATATGTCTTTAGTTTTCTTGTTCTTAATATCATGAATGATATTTATTACTTCTTGTACATTCACTGGTTTTATGTAGCAAGAGTTAGTGGGCGACTTACTAGTCCTTTGTAGCAGTGTGTAAGGATCTCCGTTGCTTGTGTCGACATTTGTTTGGATGCTACTCCCAATTTGAATAAAGAAGTCGTTGAATGTATCTGCTGTAAGTTGTTTGTCATCACAGGAAGCAGTATCCTTTAGTCTTCCTGATTCTTTATTTATGATTTCCCAAATTTTCCGCTGTCTATTTTCGGAGTTCTTAATCTGAGATTCATAATTTGCTTACGTTTATAAAAATACAATCATTATAGGAGCTATTAAATCTTTTCGCCGGCATGAGTTTTTAAGTGGTTGTTCAAAACCAGAATATTTCTGTTAAAAAAATTTTTCCGTTTTTTTTTGAACCCCAAAGGGAATTTTTTTACCAAAAATTTAAATTTGGTTTTTCATATGTACCCTTTAAAAGGGAATGTAAACTTTTTAACAAATTTACAGGAAACTTCCCCCCAGTAGGGTTTTTTCATATGTCCCTTAAAGGGGAAGCCAATTTTTAAACCCTTTTTTATCCATAATTTACAGGAAAAACTTCTCTCCAGTATGTGTTTTCATATGTTTCCTTAAAGAGGAAGCATGTGTTAACTTTTTATCACATAATTTACAGGAAAACTTCTCTCCAGTATGTGTTTTCATATGTAGCTTTAAAGATTTAGACCAAGTAAACTGTTTATCGCATAATTTACAGGAAAACCTTTCCCCAGTATGTGTTTTCATATGTTTCCTTAAAGAGGAAGCATGTGTTAACTTTTCATCACATAATTTACAGGAAAACTTCTCTCCAGTATGTGTTTTCATATGTAGCTTTAAAGATTTAGACCAAGTAAACTGTTTATCGCATAATTTACAGGAAAACCTTTCTCCAGTATGTCTTCTCATATGTACACCTAAAGAGGAAGATTGAGTGAACTTTTTATCACATAATTTACAGGAAATCTTCTCTCCAGTATGTGTTTTCATATGTTTCCTTAAAGAGGAAACATGTGTTAACTTTTTATCACATAATTTACAGGAAAACCTTTCTCCAGTATGTTTTTTCATATTTTTCCCAAAGAGGAAGCATGTGTTAATTTTTCATCACAAAATTTTTGGAAAACATCTCTCCAGATGTGCCAAAAATATGTAGTTTTTAAAAGATTTAGACCAAGAAACTGTTTATCCTTAATTTACGGGAAAAACCTTTCCCCAGTATGTGCTTTCATATTTTTCCCAAAGAGGAAACCGGGGAAACTTTTTATCCAAATTTTTGGGAAAACTTCTTCCAGTATGTTTTTTTCATATGTACCTTTACAGAATCAGACCTAGTAAACTGTTTTTTATAATTTACGGGAAAAACCCTTTTCCCCCAAGTATGTGTTTTCATATTTTTCCCTTTAAAAAGGGGAAAAGCATGTTTTAAATTTTTACCCTTGTAATTTACAGGAAAACTTCCCTCCAGTATGTTTTCTCATATGTTTCCTTAAAGAGGAAGCCTGCGTGAACATTTTATTACATAATTTACAGAAAAATTTCTCTCCAGTATGACTTTTCATATGCCATGTAAGGCGAGAAGATTTCGAGTATGACTTGTTGCAAATCTGACGTTGACAAAGCTTATTACCAGTATGAGTTTTTAAGTGGGAGTTCAATAGATGTTCTGTAGTAAACTTTTTATCGCAATAACTACATACAAATGCGCTTTCTTCTGTATGCGATAACATATGCACTAGCAAGTCGACTTTTTCTAATATACCTATTCCCACAAAAATTACAAGAATGCAGCTCTTCCTCAGTATGAATTCGTGTGTGCGTAGCCAGCTCGGCTGTCATCATAAACTGTTTATGGCAAACCGAACATTGAAAACACTTCTTGCTTTTGGATCTTTGAATATGTTCACATGATTCTTTTCCGCAAAGCTGGCAGTCATCTTTACGAGGATTATCTGATGTCTGCATAGCTTCCAATTGTGTTGCAGCTGAGGTAACTGGGACACACTGGGGTAAAGGCTGAATTTGCGTATCCTCTGCTTTTACACTTAAAATAACATTCTCTATTGCTTCATCACATTCGCCTAGGTCAGTTGTTGCGGGATCCGAAGTTACGCTTGTAGAACTTCGTAATTCACTTGCTTGCCGTTTTAATTGAAGTGCTTTATCTGATTCTAAACAAACTATTTGGAAATCGTAGGCAATTCTTAGTTTTTCTATACATAGTCCACAAATAAAAGACGGCACACCTTCCTTTGCCCATTTCTAAAAATTTAGGAATGAGTTCTCCGCCTATATTCATGCGAAAACTTACCATTCCTGATACGCAGGCTGCTAATTTGTCACAGAATTTTATAGAGTCGCTATCCGAGGAATTGATTGGTGTCAAAGAACACTCAGGTCGTAAACATGTTCTACAGCACTCAGCTAAATCAAATACAGTATCGGTTGAACAGTCATTTAGATTGCTTTCTTCCTCTAATTCCTCTAAAAGAATTTCGATCGACATATTAAAAACTATTGGATCGTAGTTTCAAACAATGGTCGGCGAATTGTAGTAACTCTATTCGTTTTCTTAGAAAATTAACAGAAAGTTCAGTTTCTGACGATTCTCATTGATAAATTGGTAAGTGATGGGAGAAGGGAAACACCATTCTACTCAGGGAACGTTCCATTGCTGACTGCGACACTAACATGTGATAAAATACCGCGACAAAATACTGTTACTTTGGAACGATATTTTACAATCGATTGAAATGTTTTTTTTTCTCATATCTCTTTACTTATTTATGCCCGGTTTTTCAGTGTCGGTTTAAACTAAAGTTCAGATGAACCTTAAACTTGAACTTAAACCTTAAACCCGTTACATGGGTTGCACAGTTACCAAATTGAAGCAGTTCAGCTGAACCAAAAAGTGCCAATGTTGGTTAACCTGACAACGCCACGTTTATAGTGGAAATGCTATTCTGTCGTTGAGAGCCCTGAATCGTTTAAAATATAATTCAAATTTCAACCAATAGAAATCATAGAGAGCAGGCAAAATATGGAAACCAAATGAGGAATTTGTCTACATCTGGTATGCAATAAAACAATAAATAGTGCTACCTGTAAAACATTTCGTTCATTCTTAAACCGTAAGTAGTTCGATACAGATTAAATACTAATAAATAAAATGTCTGAAGACATAAGCAAGGAATACACGTGGAAAGAATGCCTAATACAATAACCAAAAAATAAATGCTAAAAAGCTCATGGTAGGTGCAATCATTCCCGGCACAACCCCCCCCGTTTGGCGGCCAAGCTCCCGATGGTGGTGGACATCTACACTCCGGTTTGTCTTGCTACCCTCTGGGACGGCGTGACTGTGTTTGTTGGCGATAGGTGTCGCCGGGGAAAATTTTCAGTGGGGAATTAGCAATAAAAACAAGGCAAACTCAATGATAGCGGCAGTAGATAGTGCTCAAACCATGCTATGACGCCGAGTAGGAAAAAATGTCCATGTGTTAGCGCTTTTTTCTCTGCTACGTTTTTTTTTGCCGGAAATATTCCCAAAATAAAAGTATGTTACTTTTTTTTTAAGTAACAGGGTTTAGCAATTTTACGGCGGGGAAAGATTTCCCGCCCGTAAAAAAAACAACACGTAGAGAGTGAAAAAAGGACCTTTTACCGTGGAAAGAAAGGTCTGTGGGATAAAATTCAAAAAATTTAATATCTGGTAAAATTTATCGCAGCGCCGGTGTTCTGCGGAAAAAGTACGAAAATTTAAAAAAGCGTACTAAACAAAAATTTGCTGACAAAAAGGCAAGTGTGCTAGCTACTGGTGGTCTTGCAACATCACGCCAGTGGACGAACAAATTCACGAGATTTTGGGTGTTGATCGGAAAAAACAAGAGGTAAATTACCTTTTTATTACATTGTTTTAAATTTCATTTGCATTATTGAATCTTAAACGATTACATGTGCTCCAGTTTAAAAATTTATATTTATAATTCCGATAACTGTGAGGAAGAAACTATTATAATTCAAGGAGAAAGCGAGAGCAACGAAAACTGGAAGTACTATACTCCAACATCACTCACTCAATCGATCTCAAGCCCTCTCCGTAACAAAAGAACAAACACCCAGAGAGCAATTGAGGAAGAAGGACCATCAATTTCTGATAATGTTCAGCCAATCAAAATAAATGAACCAACGCCTAAAAAAAGGAAACGTTCGGGGAGGATGACTAATGAAAAGTGGTGTTCCTTAGCCGACAGAAAAAAGAATTTCGTTGAATTGCAGGAGCAGCTATTATACCAGCCCTGCTCTGGTAGAAAATCAATCAGTCAATCAATCAATGAGGAGAAGCTCCATTTTCGTTTGGTGTTCCTGAAAACGAAAAGGGCTTCTCCCATTGATTGATTGTTGGAAAAAAAAATCCCCAACACTGAAGCGGCATTGTATTATTCCTGCTTCGGTTTTTTTTTTACTCAAACAGGTTAGTTCCCGCAATCAGGTTTAAGAGCCTTTTAGTAAATCTTTCTCCATTGGTAGTTCAAGTGCCCATAGCGAATCTGCGTTGAGCTAACGCTGCACAGTAAAAGAGGCTGTTTCCTCCTCCTCATTGCAAAGTCTACATAAGGGCTCATCTTTGTAGATCCCCCCTCTTTTTGCAAGTGGCCTCTCAAACAGCCATGTCCTGTTAATAGATATGTTGCTGCCCTAAGCTGTATCTTGCTTAATTCAAGCAGGTCAGCAGTCAGATGTTCGACGGGCTTCCCATCATCCGTTTGCCGTGCTTTTGTCCCGCTGCATGCCTTTTTGGTGTTGTGTTATGATCCACTCATTAATTTCACCACCACTGCACTCGGTAATACCTAGACCCCGGGTTTATATAATTCATTTTTAACCTTCCCCCGCAGTTTCAATTTCATTGCCCCCTATGCCCCCGTGCCCCGGCACCCCACCAGTGTGACCTTGTTGTGTTTAAACAGAGCCATTAGGGTTTGCAGGCACTCCCCTACTAGTTTGGAGGGTTTTGCGATAAACAGGGGCTGCCTGACTGTCAAAGAGAATGCACATCGTTTCGCCCCCCCTCGCCACCGCTCTCCCACGCGCAGGTTTTATGCATATATTTCTGTTTGAAATACCGTGGTGTATCCCCAAATGATACACATACTTTGTATCCCCGGTTTTTTCCCCATAAACCCAAAAGAATTAGTGCCCGTTTTGGACCCCTCTGTCCAGACTAGTGTTCTTGGTTTTCTCCATCCCTCCATTCTTCCCATTTTGCTTTCAAAAAGGGTTTTTCATAGGAGATCCCGGGATTGTTGTATCACTACCCATATCTAGAAGGTTTTTCTCATGGAAAGAAATTAATTTTAAAAGGATAGAAGAACGGACCCAGGAATAAGTTGTTAGTATTAGAAATTAAAATTAAAGAAAAGTCACTTCACAACCAAGAAAAATAAATACTAAGTTGATAGGAAGCCTCTTATTTCAGTTGCGTTATTTTTTTAACTGCGGGAAAAATTTTTACAAAAGTCTTAACCAAAAGCTCTCCTGAGGGCAACAAAAATCAACAAAAAATATTTTAACGTTGAAGAAATATTCATTAAAAGAAACAGAGTATCCATAGGTTAAGACATACGCACAAGTAATATGTATTAAATACATAATTATTTATTTCGTGGATTTTTTGCTGGCATTTGTGGAAGCAAATTTAAAAATAATCTACCTACTTAATTAATTACAAAGAAAACCAATACATATGTGACACATTACACAATTTCATGAACTATTAAGTATAATATAATTAAAAGGAACAGATACATATGCATAGCAAAAGATTTAAAGATCATGTACTCATAAGATTCATTAACTTTCAAGTGTTTGTCTAAACTAGTCATTGACTATATTTACATTGAGTAGTAATACTTTATTTCAAATTCAAGTTTTATAAAATCACAACATGAACTGATAAATGCTTTGTTACATATTTGCTATTGCTAAATTATCAAAATAATTAGCAATCAAATGGTGCCTTCTTCTGTTGTCCTGTATTACATTTTCCACATTGATGTTTGCCTGTATGGCATTAGCTTCATTTATAATTTCCTGAATGCCAGGGTCAACAGGTGGTTCATCTTCATTTTCTTCACATGCAATGTTGTGTAAAACTGCAACTGCTACTATAACACATTGACTAGTGCGAATGTTTACACGCATACCACTAGCAAGCACAGGAAACCTTCGCTTCAACACAGTTATGTGTTCTAATATGCGCCTCATTATACACATTCTCTGCGGCTGTTCTCGGAGTTAAAAGAGGTGTGAGAAGGTAATTTCGGTTTCTGTATCCACTATCCCCTAATAGCACATTTTCACCAAAAGTTTGCTGCCCAAACTGTCTTCGCAGGAAAGAATTATTAAAAATGTGTGAGTCATGAGCAGATCCAGGCCACCGAGAAACTACATTTAGAATTTTTAAATTGTGGTCACATACGGCCTGTACATTCAAAGAGAAGTATCCTTTCCTGTTACGATAAATTTCTGCATCTTCCCCACCTGTATAAAGAAATGCATTTTTATTTAACAGTAATATTGCATATGAATAAAATCTTTTACCTGGTGAGCAAATCTTTACATGAGTACAATCTATTGCACCTACTACTCCTGAAAAGGAAGCAATGGTAAAAAAGCCTTGAGTAATCTCAGGAATTTGTTCACCTCTTGGAAATATAATGTACCTGGGTCTCAACGCAGCAATTGCATGGGATACACGCCTAATTATCCTACACACTGTGGACTTATGTATACCATTCAAATCACCTACTGCATTAAAAAAGTTCCGGTTGCATAAAATCGCAATGTTAATACAGCAGACGCTCGATAACGTAAACACGGGATAATGAAAACATTGCGCTAATGTAAACACAAACGTTCTATAGGATCAAACGGAACGCGCGATAACGAAACAATGTGTACCCGATGACGTAAAAAATTTGGCGACGGTGAAGCCCCG
>JAROYC020000003.1:1764762-1794362 GCA_029619255.2 Dynastes hyllus | reverse complement strand
TAATGCAATACAAAAAGTTATCAAGTGGATAAATGCTTTTCAGAAACGGGGCATTAAAGAAGGTAATCTTACAGCTTAGGCACCTAAAAAGTGCGCATGCGCTAGTTTACGTACACTGGGTAGAGATAACAGCTGTTAAAGACGCTTAGTTAAGAAAAAAAATAGTTTTTAGGTACAGAATACTAAATTTAATTAAATTTTTATATACATTTATTTATTTACATCTAAGTTAAAGTATGTAAGAAAATATAGAGACTGGAAAAATAGTAGGTACAATATTTTTGAGTTATTTTTTTATTTTTATCAAAAGAGAGTTTCATCTTTATGTCTAATGAGTTTTTATTATCCCATCGAAAATGCCTCACCAGTATGTCTTTTCATATGTATACCTAAAGAGGACAGCCATGTAAACTCTTTATCACATAATTTACAGGAAAACTTCCCTCCAGTATGTGTTTTCATATGTATCCTTAAAGAGGAAGGCTGTGTAAACTTCTTATCGCATAATTCACAAGAAAACTTCTCTCCAGTATGTTTTTTCATATGCACCCTTAAATAGTTAGGCGAAGCAAACTGTTTATCACATGATTTACAGGAAAACTTCTCTCCGGTGTGCTTTTTCATATGTACCCTTAAAGACTCAGAATAAGTAAACTGTTTATCACATAATTTACAGGAAAATTTTTCACCAGTATGTGTTTTCATATGTTTCCTTAAAGAAGAAGCATGTGTTAACTTTTTATCGCATAATTTACAGGAAAACTTCTCTCCAGTATGTGTTTTCGTATGTATCCTTAAAGAGGAAGGCTGTGTAAACTTCTTATCGCATAATTTACAGGAAAACTTCTCTCCAGTATGTTTTTTCATATGTACCCTTAAATAGTTAGAGGAACCAAACTGTTTATCGCATGACTTACAGGAAAACTTCTCTCCGGTATGTTTTTTCATATGCGCCTTTAATGAGTTAGAGCAAATAAATTGTTTATCACATAATTTACAGGAAAACTTCTCTCCGGTATGTGTTTTCATATGTACCGCTAAAGATTCAGACCAAATAAATTGTTTATCACATAATTTACAGGAAAACCTCT
Organism: Dynastes hyllus; assembly: GCA_029619255.2. Lineage (NCBI taxonomy): Eukaryota > Metazoa > Arthropoda > Insecta > Coleoptera > Scarabaeidae > Dynastes > Dynastes hyllus. The sequence goes on along the minus strand of JAROYC020000003.1, from coordinate 1,793,271 downwards.
CTCCAGTATGTGTTTTCATATGTTTCCTCAAAGAGAAAGCATGTGTTAACTTTTTATCACATAATTTACAGGAAAACTTCTCTCCAGTATGCTTTCGCATATGTATCCTTAAATAGGCAGAAGAAGTAAACTGTTTATCACATAATTTACAGGAAAGTTTTTCTCCAGTATGTATTTTCATATGTTTCCTTAAGGAGGAAGCATGTGTGAACTTTTTGTCACAGAATTTACAGGAAAACTTCTCTCCGGTATGTTTTCTCATATGTACCCTTAAAGAGGAAGGCTGCGTGAACTTTTTATCGCATAATTTACAGGAGAACTTCTTTCCGGTATGGCTTTTCATGTGCCATGTAAGGCGAGAAGATTTTGTGTATGATTTGTTGCAGATCTGACATCGCCAAAGTTTATTACCAGTATGAGTTTTTAAGTGGGAGTTCAATAGATATTTTGTCGAAAACTTTTTATCGCAATAACTACAAGCACATGCTCTTTCTTCTGTATGTGAACCCATATGCTCTAGCAAGTCGACTTTACTAATACACCTATTCTCGCAAAAATTACAAGGATGCAGCTTTTCCTCAGTATGAATTCGTATGTGCGCAGCTAGCTCAGCTGTCATCGTAAACTGTTTAGGGCAAACCGAACATTGAAAATGATTCTTCCTACATTTTTTTCCCAATATTTTAAATAGTTTTTTTCCCCAAAGTTGGCACCCATCTTTAGAGGATTATCTAATGTTTGCTAGTTTCAATTGTGCTGCAGCTGAGGTAACTGTGACCCACTGGGGTAAAGGCTGGATTTGCGCATCCTCTGTTTTTTACTTTTAAAAATAAATTCTCTATTGTTTTCATCACATTCAGCTAGGTCAGTTGTTGTGGGTTCCCGGGGAAAAAACTTTTTATTTCACTTACTTCCTGTTTTAATTGAAGTGCTTGATCTGATTGTAAACAAACTTTTTGGGAAAACGTGGAAATTTTAGTTTTTTTATACATAGTCCCAAATAAAAAAGGGGACCCCCCCTTTTCCCATTTTTAAAAATTTACGAATGGGGTTCTCCCTCTTTTGTTTTTCCCTAACTTACCATTCCCGATACGCAGGCTGCTAATTTGTCACAAAATTTTATGGAGTCGCTATCCGAGGAATTTGTTGGTGTCAAAGAACACTCAGGTCGTAAACATGTTCTACAGCACTCAGCTAAATCAAATACAGTATCGGTTGAACAGTCATTTAGATAGCTTTCTTTCTCTAATAGAATTTCAATCGACATATTAGCAACTGAAGTATCGGATTGTAGTTTCGAACGATGGTTGACGAATTAGTAACTTGGCCCTTTTTTTTTTGTTAGAAGATGGATAGAAAGGGTTACCTTAACCGAAAGTACGTTAAAGAATCGGTTACTGTTGTTTCTCAACAAATTTTGATCGGTAAATTGGAAGTGATGCGACTGATGGGTGAAACGAAACACCGTTCTACGCAGGGAACGTTCCATTGCTGACTGCAACACTAAAATGTGATAAAATACCGGGATACAATAGGTTCGTTCCAGCATGCAGTTTGTGTATCGTACATGTACGATACATGGATTAGTTCATGAACCGTTTTCTACGCATGCGTTAAAAATGTATTAGTTTCCGACCTTTTTCCCTATCATGGGGTTTGGGAAAGGCATGGACATTTATTTAATTTGGACCTTCAGTCACTTTTTAAATTTACCTGTGACTATACATATAGGTTTCCCCAAAAAAAATGAAATAGTTTTCATTATTTTTTTTTGGGAAACCCCTAACTGAACGTCTAAATCGCCACCATCACTGGAAGAACTATTTTTAAGAAATCGGAAAAACCTTCAAAATCCCTTTTATTTTAACAGATTTCTTAAATAAATACTAATAGTAAACAATTACGTTATTTGCAAGTTATGAACTGCAGTCATTTATTGCACGTACGAAAATCAAATCAAATAAATATACTAATTAAATCAATAAAAAAAAAAATCAAATAAATATACTAATTAGATACTGCGCATGCCTCTGACTAGCGGTTCCACAAAAAACTGCGGATCGATTCACCGTTCAGTGGAAAAATTCGGTCATCCTCAAATTTTATGTTGGAACATCCAAATATTCGTACACATTTCAGTCAAAATTTTGTTAAAAGCCAAATTTGCTTTGCGCATGTACCCGACGGTTCACAAACCGGTTTGCTAGTGTGTTGGAACGAACCTAATACTGTTACTTTGAACAAATATTTTACAACCGATATGAAATGGGTTGTCTTAAGCCTGAATTACATTGTACTAGATTCGTCTTTTTTTCATACTTTTTTCTAGTAATTAGAAAAGTTGCTAGAAAAAAGTTGGAAAAAGTATCGTGTGTGGTTGCATACTATACTATTTTCAAAACTAGAACATGTCCTATTCCGATACTATTTTTCGTACTAGAAATGAACTATTCATGCGCACAAGTACCCTGTAACATGCCTACCAACATCCCTATTTTGTTTGTATCAAACATGTGTTTGCTTCCTCCTTGTACGGATTGTGTAGGTTAGGTTTTGTGTAATAAGGTGCAAAAGCAGACAAGAGAATAATGCAAAGAAAGCGGTCGCTCGAAATGGCAAAAAGATTAGTTTCATTGTATGAACTGCAACCAGTGCTATACATGATAACTACATATATTAATATCATGCGTATAGTAATGAAACGTTAAAAAAATCAATTACTTCTAGACAGGTTCTCCAGGATACGAAATAGTCTATTAAGAAATAAAAGGTTACAAAATTATTAAAGAGGATTTGAGAGCGCTTTTAAAGAAGACATTTCTATTAAAGATATTTGAAGAAAATAAATAACCTGAGGGACAGTACCCGAAAATCAAAAAAAGGAAAATGCTTGTCCTAGTGGTTCTGGAGCCGAGATCATCCGGAACCAAGTTGGTGGTTGTATGAACACTTGGCTTTTTTGGAAGATCATACGAAGAAAGATAAAGGCATATCTACTTTATCACTCGATATAAATGATTACAATTCAGAAATATCAAATATGGGAGAGGTAGAAATAAATGTATGTATTTAATAATTTTTATAATACTTAGTGTTACAGAAGAAACACGATACAAGTAATTTAAACAATGTGCATGTGAATAATAATAATAATAATAATAAACATTTATTTTCCCAACAGGCATATTGCCCAATAACAGGAGAAATGTGGGTAAATATTTACACAAAATAAAAACACAATGCAACACATGAAAAAAAAATAAAGAGTAAATTTTTACATGTTTTACTTAAATAATCACGTTTATTCCCTGGAAAAGTATAGCGGGCTCGCTCATTGTGTTAGTCCTGCGAATGAAAGACCACTACGATCTTGAATTCAAACGTGGCACAAGAAAATTCATTCGTTCCAGTATGTATGGACAATCTATGTCATTTCTAAGCAATTTCTTTGAAATTTCGCAGATGCCACCCCTCCGTACTCAAAGCCAGCATGTCGTGCCTTAACAGAAGTCCATCCTGTGGAGTACCTCTCAGGGTAACTTCCATCAATCTTAAATGACAGGAATTTTAAAATTTCCGATGGATACGATCTAGATTTAGAAGGTCACAAGCATATAAGGGATACCAAATTAGAGCGGCATACTCCAGTTTACTGAGTACAAAGGCAAAGATAACGACTTTAATAAAGAAGGATCATTGAAGTATTTAGAGACACGCATCACAAACCCCAGAGATTTCATGGTTCAGAACAGATACGTTAATGTGAGCTTTAAATGTGAGAGTGGTATCGAAGTGTACACCCAAATCCTTAAACTCAAGGTACGTGACAAATTGGTACCTCTGATTTGGTAGGACAATAAGTACGGTGAACAAGAACGCGAGTAGGTAAGTACACAGCATTTATCAACATTTAACCTGAGCCCAAAAAGCTCACACCATTCTACTAACATAACAAGACCATTTTGCAATTTCCTCATGTCATCAACGGAAGATATTTCCGAGAAGATTTTAATATCGTCTGCATAAGCAAGGGTGGGAAGGTCAATTTTCAAAAGCAGGTCGTTAATATAAAGCAGTGAAGGTAACTGATACGAGTTATGATACGCTGATGCATTATGATTGATTTTATTTATACACGAGCTTTATTTATTCATTGATCTTACTTGTTGGTTTTATTTATAGATTAATTGTTATAACTTGTATGTTTCTTTCATTAATTTTATTTATATTTCTGTTTTATGTACACGATGTAATACTGACTTGTCGAATATCCTGTTTGTGATCGATAGGACCAAATATATTATTATTATTATTATTAGGTACAATATTTTTGAGTTATTTTTCTATTTGTATCAAAATAAAGTTTCGTATTTATGTCTAATGGGTTTTTATTATCCCGTCGAAAATGCCTGTCCGGACACATACATCCCAGTTGTAAAAGTCCTTATTTATTACCATTCATTGAAAAATCATGTTATACTGGCTATTTTATTGTACATTCATTAAAAATATTTATACATATGTTGGGCACTGCATTAAAAAGTAATCCGACTTGAAAGGGTTCAATTGCTTGCGTTTATAAAATTATGATCATTGTAGAAGCTATTGAATCTCTTCACCGGCATGAGTCTTTAGGTGTCAGTTCAACAGATATTTGCTAGCAAACTTTTTATTTCATGTTGAACAAGGTAATTTCTCACCAGCATGTCTCTTCATATGTACATTTAAAGAGGACCGCTCGGTGTACTTTTTATCGCATAATTTACAGGAGAATTTCTCTCCAGTATGTTTTTTCATATGTTTCCTTAAAGAGGAAGCCTGTGCGAACTTTTTATCGCATAATTTACAAGTAAACTTCTCTCCCGTATGTTTTTTCATATGTACATTTAAAGAGGAAGACTCTGCAAACTCTTTATCGCATAATTTACAGGGAAATCTCTCTCCAGTATGTTTCTTCATATGTACCCTTAAAGAGTCGGACGAAGTAAACTTTTTATCACATAACTCACAGAAAAACTTCTCTCCGGTATGTTTTTTTATATGTATATTTAAAGAGGAAGACTGTGTGAACTTCTTATTACATAGTTTACAGGAAAACTTCTCTCCAGTATGTTTTTTCATCTGCCATGTAAGGTGAGAAGATTTTGTGTATGGTTTGCTGCAGATCGGACGTTGCCAAAGTTTATTGCCAGTATGAGTTTTTAAGTGGGAGTTCAACAGATATTTTGTAGAAAACTTTTTATCACAATAATTACATGGAAATACTCTTTCTTCTGTATGTGTACACATATGCACTAGTAAGTCGACTTTATTAATATACACATTCTTGCAAAAATTACAAGAATACAGCTTTTCCTCAGTATGAATTCGTATATGCGAAGTTAGCTCTGCTGCCATCGTAAACTGTTTAAGGCATATCAAACATTGTAAACACTTTTTGTTTGCGTGTGTAGGAATATGTTCGCATGATTCTTCGCTACAAACTTGCCAGTCATCTTTACGAGGATTATCTGATGTCTGCATAGCTTCTAGTTGCACTGCAGCTGAGGTAACTGGGGCAGACGGGGGTAAAGACTGGATTTGTGTATCCTCTACTTTTACACTTAAAATAACATTCTCTATTGTTTCATCACAACCAGCTAAGTCGGTTGTTGTCGTAGGATATGGAGTTACACCCTTAGAACTTTGTATTTCACTTGCTTCCCTTTGTAATTGAAATGTTTGCTCTGATTGTAAACAAACTGTTAGGAAATCGTAGGCAATTCTTAGTTTCTCAATACATAGTCCACAAATAAAAGACGGCCCACACTCCTTTGCCCATTTCTACAAATTTACGGATGATTCCTCTGTCTATATTCATGTGAAAAACTTACCACTGCTGATACACAAGCTGTTAATTTGTCACAGAATTTTATGGAGTCGTTATCCCAGGTATTTGTTGGGGTCAAGGAACACCCATGTTGTAAACATGTTCTACAGCAGTAAACTAATCAAATACAGACGTGAAGGGTCATTTAGTCGTTTTTCCCTTTAAATTGAATTGCAGTTGACATTTGAAAATTTGGGATTGGGCTTCAAGATGGTCGCAATTAGTAACTTGACTCTTGTTTTTTCTTAGAAAATGAACAAGAAGTACTTAAAGAATCAGTTTCTGAGGTTTCTCAACAAATTTTGATTGGTAAGTGATGGGTGACAGGAAACACTGTTCCACTTAGCGAATGTTCCATTGCCGACCACGTCACTGAAATTTGCTAAAAAACTGCGACAAAATACTGTTACTTTGGAACGATATTTTACAACCCAAACAGTATTTTCAACACGGGCGCGTTCAGATTTAGTAAATCTTGTGGGTATGAGGGTAAAATGACGTCATCAGAAATTATCCTACATTTATGACTTTCATAACCAGAGTTTGTTAAAAAGGTGGTACCGGATTGCAGTAGCGTAGCGGTAGCGGCGTGGGTAGGGGGACGCCCAAAGGGCGTAACGTTCCCTTCGAATGTGAATAAATATCTCAGGCATTTCTCCAGATGGAGATTAAAAATCAAAAACGATAAGTGTATCGCGGCCCGTTTTACCTATATGCTACGAGAGGCCCCCACGAACTTGGAGATTGAAGGATTGGTGTTGCCTTGGGCAACAACGGTGAAATACCTGGGACTGACGGTCAACAAAAGGCTTACATGGAACAGGCATATTACAGAGATCCGTAGAAAGTTCCATACCGCCAAGGGTCTTCTGATACTCCTGCTGAGATCAAACAACGGACTCGATGTTAAGAATAAACTCTTGATCTACACATCGACGCTACGCCCAATTTTGACCTACGCGGCGTTGGCTTGGTTGACCGCGTCCCAGGGAAAAATCAAGGCATTAGAAGTGGAACAAAACAAGATCCTCCGAGGGATTGTGGGAGCCTCGAGATACGTCAAGAACGAAAGGATCCGACAAGACCTAGAAATCCCTTCAATGACCAGCTAGGCTAGGAACCTAAATCATCCACTTATCGTGAACATCGTCGAACCCCAGGACAGACCACCGCCGAGAGTAAGCATTTCGAGTATCCAGGGAAGACTTCACCAGATAAAGGATTCCAACCACAGCGTGGAATAAAAGCCAAATTATCGAATGGTTTACTGGGAAATAACCACTAACAATGTGCTAAAAAGAGACTTACTGGTTTGCGTATGCAATATGTACAGAAAAAAACAATATATACTTCTTTGTAATTATTTAATTTTTAATGAATATTTGCGACAGTAAAGAGTATTGAAATATTTGTAGGTTAAAATTTCGAAATAAAAGAAACAGATTAAATTCAGCTAACGTAAAACGATTATTATTTTTAAATTACAACAAAGGAATTGTTTAATTTCTTTACGTTATAGCTACTTTTAGATTTAAATATTTTTATTCTTTTATTGGAAATTAATTTATTTTAAATAAACATTTAGTAATAAATATATTTAATTTACGCTGCTACAAATTCGTTACGTAATGAATTTGTAGTACCATTTGAACAATATGCACGCATACCATGTTTATCAATCGGTTATAAGAGAACGCAAAAAATGGTTAAATCGCGAGTTTCGAGGATATCGTTTGCTTCGCCGGCCGCGAAAACGTTACAAAGCAACCATGGAAATGTTTATCGTTTCAGCGACGCTGTTCCACAGGAACGTCGCGAATGTAGAGCGCTACGGCTCCCGAAGCGCTGACAGCTCACATTATCAAAGTAAGGAGTCATTTTGGTATTCCGGAGCGCGACACGTCAACAAAATACCGACCCATCCCTACAAAACAAAGATCATGTGTCAAAGAGTTTCTGGAATGTAGGTGATGCTTCAAAGTGTAGTTGTAAATTAAGGCAGTTATTAGCGTTTGTTAACTGCTGTCTTGGAATCCCAAGACTCAAGGTTATTAAGAAAATTGCCTTTGTTGGCCGTACGTAAGATGGTAAAGTTGTTCTCAACATTAAATGCATGATTATTTTCTGTAAGATGTTGAGCCAAGTGTGAGAAACCTGATGAATTAGGTTGTAGGCATCTAACATGTTCCTTTATTTAATTTAATATAGAATTTTCACAGTGAAGATCATCTTATTTCAACCCTTGCTTTTAATATTTCTTTAGACTCAGTAATTAAGCTTTTAATCAGGTTAGGATCGACCTTCTTTAATATTATGAATACAAATTAATAATAAAGGTAGTTTGCTCAAGAATTTCTAAAATGAACAAAACCATCGATAAAAAAAAGTTTACAGGGGTGGGATATATGTACCTTCTTTGGTCTGTTTTTTTAATATGCAGCCATATCCCGGGGTTAAATTTTGTGAACTTTTGAATTTAGCCGAACATAATTCGCAAGAATAAGGGCACTCTCCCAAATGCACAGTCATATGTCTTTTTAGTCTTGAAGAGTAGCCAAATGACATTTTACAAACTTCGAAGTATGGCTTGTCCCAGGGGTGTTCAAAATGTCTGACAATCCATCCGGTAAAAATGACTTTTTTCAAATCCAGGTAAAGGGCTTTTCTCCGGTGTGTTTTCTAATATGATTCATCAATATAGTTTTCCTACAAAACGACAACTTACAAATCTCGCAAGTAAAAGGCTTTTCACCGGTGTGCGTTTGAATATGCCTCGTCAAATCTCCACCCCGACAAAATGATTTCTTACAAACTTCGCAAGTAAGAGGCTTTTCACCTGTGTGGGTTTTAATATGAGTCTTCAGTCCACATCTGTGACGAAATGACGTTTTACAAACTTTGCAAGTAAATGGCTTTTCACCGGTGTGTATTCTAATATGACTCCTTAGATTAGTCCTCTGACAAAATGACGCTTCACAAATCTCACAAGTATATGGCTTTTCACCAGTGTGCGTTCTAATATGAACGTTCAGATCGGCCTTGTGATAACAGGTCCGCCCACAATAACTACACCTGTAAACTTTCTTGACCGGATGTATGCTCCTAATATGATGATTTAGTTTCCTTTTCCCGTCGAACGATTTTCCACATTCAGTGCACACAACAATCTTGCCGGGCTTATGAGAGACCTTGTGAACTTTTAATTGTTGATTGTATTTAAAGCTTTTATCGCACTGGTCGCAGGGGAAAGGTCTATCGTCGGAATGTATGACTTGATGCCTTTTACAATCCTTTTTCTGTGTGAAGCATTTCCCACAGATCTTGCACGAATATGGTCTACTCTTGGAATGTAAAACTTTATGTATTTTAAGGAGGTATGATGTTACAAAAGGTTTTTGACAGATGTCGCATTTGTACGGAGTATTTCTAGCATGGATATGGACGTGAATGGAATGATAATAACGGTAATTAAACGTTCTGTTACATTTTTTGCAGAAAACTGTTCTACTGTTACGTTTTCTTCCAGATGTATGCGTTGAATTCCTTATCAAGGATATTCCTGCCTTTGAATCAAGAAAATCTCCTGTTTGAACTATAAAATCTTCTAATTTAATGTCTGCATCACTATTACATTTTTCACAATCTTCAATACTACTAACATCTTTGTTTAACTGCTCGTCCAAGCTTTCAACTTTAATATCTTCCAATAAGACGTTTCGTGATGCGCTGCCGTTGCTTATCGAGGATATTCCTACGTTTGAATCAAGAAAATCTCCCGTTTGAACTATAAAATCTTCTAATTTAATGTCTGCATCACTATTACATTTTTCACAATCTTCAATACTACTAACATCTTTGTTTAACTGCTCGTCCAAGCTTTCAACTTTAATACCTTCCAATAAGGTGTTTCGTGATGCGCTGCCGTTCCTTATCGAGGATATTCCTACGTTTGAATCAAGAAAATCTCCCGTTTGAACTATAAAATCTCCTGATTTAATCACTGCACCACTATTACATTTTTCAAAGTTATTATCGTAATGTTCATGCAACTTATCGTATTCTGTGGCCATTTTTGTGAACGCATTCACACAATTTTGTTTATCGAGATAATAGATTATAACCTAAAAATAGATCTATTCTTCTTCTTCTTCAATTAGGTTAATTTGTTGTTTGTTCCTTCCAGTTCCTTCAAGGGGAACAGGACTGTTAAGGACTATACGTTAAACCAGGTCCGGAATGTAAACACTATAAAAAAACTCCCTCCTAGAAAAGAAACAGAAAAAATAAAAATTGTTATAAAAAATGATATAAAACTTAACCGAACTATAAAATAAGCATGAATTAATTAGCATATTAATTAGAGCTGGATGAAGCAATACGATTAAAAATGTCAGACTAAGTTGGTGCACCTGAAAAATTGGTGATAAAACAAAATAAATTCTGTGGATTATTTAGAGACGGGAACTGGTGTTCAAGATGGGTTATTACTAACATTTCAATCGTATTGATAAATTTCTAATACTGTTTTAACAAATAATTAATTGAATGAAAATATAGACATATATTTATTATTAAATGTTTCTGTACAAAATTGCATGCAGACTAAAAGTTACTAAAAGTAATCAACAATTTATGCATGATAGGCGCTAAATCAAAGGGAAATTTTAAAAATTTAATTTCGCTTAATTTTAATTTAAAATTGTTTACCACAGTTTAAAAAATAGATTTCCGGTATCTATTAGCCTGAACAATTATTTTGCTTTGTTACCATATTGTCGTTTTGCCCGTTAATAATTTCCCAATGTTAAATGTGTAATACGGTAATAACGCAAAATTAGTCATAACGTTAAAAGATATCAGCAACCTATATCTTTTATTTCATTATTTTTGGGGCACTAATTGAGAAAAATCCCCAAAAACAGACCAACACGAAAATTGTCCTATTAACGATAAACAAATAGTTTGAAAATAGGTAAGGTCTCCAAAACTAAATCACAGTTCGAGATAATTGTATCGAACGGTTAGATACTAATAATAATTAAAGCATGAGAAACGGTTGCACCCGCAGAGGCGCCGTGAAAGGAGCTGTGTTTACTATGTACATACAAGGAATCGAGTGGACGTTCGGTTATTATCGGTTGATCGGTGTGCGTGTACTATTTATAATGTGCGAGAAACTAGTGGAACCGTCCGAGGCGTACCGCGCAAAAATAGACACGGTGTTAATCAAAAAATAATAGATTGTTACCTTTTATTGACGTATCGATGACCACTGCGTAATGTGCGACTGCCATGGTACGGCGCGTAGTACTGCAACATAAGCAATGCTTCCATTGTCGATTCGGTCAGGCCTCGACGACGGTCTGAAAACGTTCTCGTATACTTTGCAAATGATCATTCAGCATCTAATGAAGTAAGATTTGCGAAATCGGTGTGTTTTCTAATATGATTCGTCAGATCAACCTTACGACGAAATGTCCGCCCACAATTACTACAAGCGAGAATATTGTTGTCCAAATGTACGCTCCTAATATGATCATATATACTCAGTGACATAGAAATTGCAACGGCTAGAAGGGGTTGGAATTTCCGGGTGAAATTTGGTAGGAATATTCACGTATGTAAAAGTAATAAATGATCAAAACTTGGGAGGAAAATCTTTATTAGTTAAACAAAATCTTATAATAATTGTTAATAATGTACGGGGCCGCCTCTCTGATTTAGACATTCATTTACACGCCGTAGCATTGATTGAATAAGGTGGTTTATCTCGTCTTGGGGTATTGCCTCCCATGCAAGTTGCACCTCATGTCTCAAAGTCTCCAAAGTCAAAGGAGGGAACTTAAGAGGAGGCACGCCTCTTAAATTTTGGTCTTACGTATCTCAGCCAGATATTTCTAACTATTTAGTTTTAGTGGAAGCATTAGACTTGATGGTAAAATATAAATGGACGAAATACACTTTTAATTTGGACATTCATTAAAGTCAAATAACTTTCTTATATTAAATGGAACATCCTCTATTCATGATCGTATTTAGATTTTAATTTTAACCATTTATAAAATTGCATTTAGGTTTCCTATACTTATATCTTACATTTTCTTAGTAACCTAGCATTTTCAACGTTGAATATTTATTTTTTGCCATTTATTTTACGAAAGCAGCTTTGACGGAATTGACGTTATTATTACTGCACCAAGTTTTCCGAGTCATTATTACGAACTGTCAAATTCAAAACTACTCGAACACCTACTCGGAATTTGTCGATTTTCGTCGGATACAGTCGGATGATTTCGCAACACGAGGGGTGTATCTAGTTGAGCGGACTAATCTGTACACTGGGTGTCTCCAAAATGTTGGGACATAGCTTAACTACAGACTTCTGGGATTAAAATAAGAAGATTTAACCCAACTTACCTATATCCAAAGTCGCCTCGTTAAGTTGGTACAAGACGTGAAAGTTGTTTGAAAAAAAAATAATTTTGCGTATAAAAATAGGAGGCTTTGATCGATTGTTATAATTTTTGGTATGGAGTGTTTTGTGACTATAAGTCACGTTTCGAGATGGTTTTGGTCTTCATCGGTAGGTTGTAAGTGTATTAAATTAAAATGTCGCAATACAAATTTGATGATAACTTTCTAGTGCTTAGGCTGAGAACTTTCAATTGTTTGTTACGAAAAGATATTTTCTCTAGGAACATTTTTTGTATCTTTGTAATTTTTGATAACTATTACGGTTTCTCCGGAAAAAAATAAAATCTGATCTGATGATATGTTTTTTTTTTGATAGGAATAATCTAGTTAACCGGAATACTATCTTTTAACGACAAATGAGTATCATTTGTTTGCTACATGTCAAAAGCACAGAAGTTTAGTGTGGTAAAAATTAACCAATTAGTACCAACTTAACAAGGCGACTTTGGGTATAGGTAAGTTGAGTTAAATCTTCTTATTTTAATTCCAGGAGTCTGTAGTTAAGCTATGTCCCAACATTTTGGAGACAGCCTGTATAATCGGTAATAAAAAAAAAGAGGTGAAACGCCAAAACTCGAACGTCATCTGTAATTAACTGAGAATTAACAGCCCTGGGATACCCCGTCTGGGGACACACTATACATGCACCTTCATATGATCTATTAAACTTCCTTTTTAATATGCACTTTCATATGCCATTTTAGACTTTGTGAACTCCTAAATTTCGCGGAACACAACCCACAAGAATAAGGGCAATCCCCCATATGCACTGCCATATGTCTTTCTAGTAACAACGACCGATTAAAAGACGCTTTACAAACTTCGCAAGTAAAACGCTTTTCACCGATGTGTTTTATCATATGACGATTCAGTCCATCTTTCATACAAAATGACATTTTACAAGTCTCACAAGTAAAAGGCTTTTCACCGCTGTGTGTTTTCATATGTCTCCTCAGTCTATCCTTCACACAAAATGACTTTTTACAAATCTCGCAAGTAAAAGGCTTTTCACTGCTGTGTATTTTAATATGACCCATCAGTTTGAACTTCCAAGAAAATGACTTCTTACAGACTTCGCAAGTGAAAGGCTTTTCACCGGTGTGTATTTTAATATGAATTTTCAGTGAAGTCTCCAGAGAAAATGACTTTTTACAAATCTTGCAAGTAAAAGGCTTTTCACCGGTGTGTATTCTCATATGTTTCCTCAACACATCCTTCTCACAAAATGACTTCTTACAAATCTCGCAAGTAAAAGACTTTTCACTGGTGTGTGTTTTCATATGCCGTGCCAGATCACAATTCCAAACAAATGACTTCTTACAGACTTTGCAAGTAAAAGGCTTTTCATCGGTGTGTCTTTTAATATGAATTTTCAGTAAAGTCTCTCGAGAAAATGACTTTTTACAAACCTTGCAAGTAAAAGGTCTTTCACCAGTGTGTGTTTTCATATGCCTCATCAGATCACAATTCCAAACAAATGGCTTTTTACAGATTTCGCAAGTAAAAGGCTGTTTACCAGTGTGTGTTTTAATATGGATTTTCAGTGCAGTCTTCTGAGAAAATGACTTTTTACAAACCTTGCAAGTAAAAAGTTTTTCACCGCTATGTATTTTAATATGAATTTTCAGTGAAGACTCTTGAGTAAACGACTTTTTACAAATCTTGCAAGTAAAAGGTCTTTCGCCAATGTGTGTTTTCATATGCACCATCAGTCCAGAATTCCAAACAAATGACTTTTTACAGATTTCACAAGTAAAAGGCTTTTCACCGGTGTGTGTTCTAATATGTTTCTTCAGTCCATCCTTCTCACAAAATGACTTTTTACAGATTTCGCAAATAAAAGGCCGTTCACCGGTATGCGTTTTAATATGTCTCTTCAGATTGAACTTGTAACAAAACGTCCGTCCGCAATATTTACAGATGTGAACCTTACTGAGCCGATGCATCTTCCTAATATGATAACGTAGTCTCTTCTTCTCGAACGATTTCCCACATTTAGGACAACAAATATTCTTGTCAAGATTGTGACAGACCTTGCGAGCTTTTAGCTTATGTTTGAGTTTATAGCTTTCATTGCATTCGTCCTTCAAATTTTTTACTTTAATATTTTCTGATAAGGCACCTTGCACTACGATGTCATCGCTTATCGAAGATATCCGCATTTTTGAATTAGCAAAATTTTCTGTTTGTACTATACAATCTTCTAATTTAATGTCTGCGTCACTATTATATTTTTCACAGTTCTCACTACCGTCAATATCTTTGCTTAACTGCTCACCTATATTTTCAATTTTAATATTGTCCAATAGGACACCTTGTGCTACGATGTCTTCGCTTACCAAAGATATCCCCGCTTTTGAATCAGGAAAATCTCCCGTTTGAACTATACAATTTTCTAATTTAATGTCTGCATCACTATTATATTTTTCAAAGTTCTCATTACCGCCAATATCTTCGCTTAATTGCTCGCCTATATTTTCAATTTTACTATTGTCTAATAAGACACCTTGCGCTACAATGTCGTGGCTTATTAAAGATATCTCTGCTTTTGAATCAAGAGAATCTCCCGTTTGAATTGCAAAGTCTTCTAATTTAATGTCTGCGTCACTGTTACATTCTTCACAGTTATTATCATAATGTTCATGCAACTCCTCATATTCTGTGGCCATTTTTGTGTATAGCATTAACAGAATTCTGTTTATTGAAATAATAGTTTTTATATTCTATTATTTAAAAAATTTGGTATATTTCTTCCACTTCTTCAACTACGTTAATCTGTTTTTCGCTTAATCAAAGGAAATAGCAACGTATGTGGAACCAGGTCCGGACTGTAAGTCGCATAAAAAAAAGCTTCTTCCTAAAAAAGAAACAAAAGAAATAAAAGTTCTTGCAAAAAATTACAACTTACGCAAAACTACAAAACAAGCATGAATCAATCTAAAGCCTGAATTACATTAGACTAGATTCTTCTTTTTTTCATGCTTATTTTAGTATCTAGAATTTTTTAGTATCAAGAATTTAACCTTCAATACAGTAACTATAAATTTAGAATGCAATGAAGATGTCTGCAAGTCCCATTACATATATTTACTTTAGAGGAATATTCATAACGTCTGCCAACATAAATGAGCATAGATAAACACAAATAATTGATACAAACGAACTAGGCATGTTGGTAGGCATGTTACTGGACACTTGTGGGAATGAATAGTTCATTTCTAGTACGAAAAATATCGGAATAGGACATGTTCTAGTGTAAGGGGTCTACTCGTCAGGATAACAAAAATAACTGCAACTTATTTAACAATAACGTTTAATATTCCGCCATTTTGGTTACATGTCCACACATAAGTACTACACTCTAGCCTTACGGTGCTCTAACCTTAATACTACTAACTGTTGTACTGCTCTGCCCTGTTCGCGCCTAAATTCGCTTGTCTATATACATAACGGCCATCGAGCTGGTAACTTAAAAAGTATAAAAACGACTAGGCACCTCATTACAAGAACACCAACTGTAAGTATCAAAAATAACTATTAGTAAAATGTGGTGCCAACCTAAGATTATATCTTACACTAGTTTTTAAACTAGTATAGTATGCAACCATACTCCATACTTTTTTCAACTTTTGTAGTTACTACATGTAAAAAAAACGAATCTATAGAGCGTCGCAACCTGCTTATGAAGTATGCGATTTAATAGCAACAGTGTATCTCTTTCTATCCATAGTTCCCAATAACGCTACCTTTATTTCCGGTTGCGATGTTGCCATATCAGTTATGAAATATTTGGCATAACCTCAATATTAAATCTGTATCTCTGTGTATATTTCAATATTTTCCACAAGTTTGGATGAAGTAATGTATTCACAAAATGTTAACATATATTTATCACCAGTTCTTTCCTATTATCGCTTTGTACTACTTTAATTGATTTTATATAAACTATAGCAGTCATCGAACCCTCATAAAGATTATATTTTGATCGCATTAAATGTCAAATAATGACCCGGAAATAGTAATGTAACATATGATTGGACGATTTGGCAATCGTGAATCGAATTCCCATAAGCCGTGTACTGCACGACGAGGTCGAGATGACCTTTAGTATAATATATTGCTTAAGCGGGATAACCACCAAGCAGTGTTGCCAACGTCTGTTCTAACGAATTCGGTAGATGCTTCGTAAAAAATCGGTAGATTTCGACAACTTTCGGTAGATTTTTATTATTCACTGCAACCTTTATTTCAAATACCGACGAAAACACAAGTATTTATTTTTTTAATAAAACACAATTGAATAATTTTATTTACAAAGCCCCTATATCTTAATCTTAGAGCCAAATTCATAGATGTTCCTTAAGTAACACTCACCCTCACCCGTCACTCATACCGTCCTCTTCCGACAAATCGGAATTCATAGACAATTAGGTACTTATTGGCGCCTCGTGAGTAGAGCCCGGTAACTGGAGAGCAATCGCAGCGGCGGTGTGTTTAGGTGGGCGGGGAGGCCTGGTCGATTGTAATACGACACGACAAATCATTATCGCTCAGTTCAGCTTAGCATTGGATAGCAGATAGGGCGTGTTGATTTTATTGATATAAACGTAGTTATTAATTGTAGTTATTATTTACTGTAGTGCGTTTTGATTTTCTTGATACAGACGTAGTTATTAATTGTAGTTTTTAGTGAACATGTCGAAGGCTAAAAAACGACCCTTTCAAAACATAGTAAATAAGTTTATTTCTGACTTTCCCGGTTTGTTTTACAACGGGAGTAAGATAGTGTAAAAGTGTGCAAAATATGCATTTGCTGTCAAATAAGAAGTGGAACTGTACAAGACAGGCAAATTCCGGTATTGGCATAGAAAAGGAAAATTGGGCATGCCACCGGAGTAGCGCGGGTATTTTTTTGATGTAATTTTATGTTGATAAACTGTAATTTACTAGGCTTACTCGGTAAACAACCGTTTAAGGACTTTTGGGACAAATACAATCCCGAGTTGCGGTTGCCAACGGAGAAAACGGCACGTAAGCATGTTGCATTTGTACGCGATGACGTGGAAAAGAAAATGAAACGCATATTGAAAAAACAGTTTCTTTTGTTATGTGTTGACGAGACAAGGCTATAAAAAAAATTCAATTGTAAATATTGATGGTGGTCGTGTATACTAGACCCTAGTAAACCTACATTATCACAAGTTACTAGCTAACCGAAGACTGGCGTATGTGTACTCGCAGCAATTACGAAGGTTGTACTTAGTACGTTGGAAAAATTTCAAATTTCAAAAAAGATAAAGTGTTGATGTTTGTGAGCGATGGCGTGCGATAATGCGCCGGTAGACCGTTCTCTTGAACATGGTTGCAAGTGTTTACATGTTACGTAAATCCCGTGGCGACTTACATCTTGTGGCAGAACCACATTCGACAGTCGCTTCCTGATGTAGATGCATTAATAGCAAGTACAAAAAAAGTATTTTTGAAATCTCCCAAACGCCTACGATCATTTCACACAGAGCGTCCTGGTATTCGTCAATCACCGGAGCCAATTCTTACACGTTGGGGGACATGGTTGCAGGCAGCTTTTTATTATGCTGAACATTTCAAAATAGTAAAAGCTGTTGTTGCACAATCCTGCTGAAGCTGCAGCTATTAAGGAGAGCCAGTCGAAATTTCAAGATATTTCCGTTGAAACAGATTTAAAAAATATTCGTAGCGCATTTATAAAGGAATTATCTAGACGCACAGACCAATCACAAAATAGATCGTTGGAGTTCTGCAAATTTATGGACGGAGTGCATACACAGCTACTGACTATACATGATGCAAAAATACAATCGCGTTTTAGAAAAAGTTCGAGAGTGTGCTACAGAAAGATCTCGATTTTAGCAATAGACTAAACAAATTTGTGAAGGTGTATCGAATAATCAATGACGAAGTACAAAGAGTATTTTAATCATGCATGTATAAGTAACATCGGTCGATGTTGAACGCTCTTTTTCAAAATATAAACTCATTTTCTCACCACGGCGAACATCGTCACCGGAGACAACTGTGGAAATACATCTAATGGTGTCAACTTTTTGCCACTCTTATCCATATGATGTTAATACTGATAATGGTGCTTCTAGTTTTACTGTTCCGTAGCCAAGGCTGCTTAAAAGGGTGTCTGTTATTCTTTTCAATTTTCTTACTATTGTTTTTGTATACTAGGCAGGTACGGCTATGGCACGGCTCCCTGTTACCGGACTCTATTAGGGCCCGGTAACTGGCTGTCATGTCGTATCATAATCGACCAGCCCTCCCCGCCCACCTAAACACAGTCACACCGCCGCTGCGATTGCTCTCCAGTTACCGGGTTCTAGTAATAATAATTTATTACAATAATAAATATAATAATATAAGAATATCAAATATTTTAAGACAAATAGTATTAAATAAATCTCAAATATAATGGTAGATTTTTATAAACGAATATGTAGAATTGCCAGTTCTATACGATGAACGTATTCAACCTAAAAACAATCAAGTCAGCTGCACTTTTTTTATACTATTGATATACAGATTATTTTATATGTAGTTCCTTTTTCATTAATTCTGTTGGAAAAAAAATTTAAACATATACTTCAATTTAAAGCGAATGTTTTTTTAAATTTCAGGAAAATAAATATTCCTATAAATAAGATCTATGTTATTTGTAAAACTCAATAAAGAAATCGTTTTTATACGAACTAAACAATCTGTAGTTTTTATTTGAGTTGCTAAGAGCTCTGTCGTGTTTACATGTTGGGTAGATTTTTTTTGCTGAGATTAGACCTCAACATTATAAAAAGAAACGTTTTTATGATTTTTTAAGGAAATGTAGAAATGTTAAAAAGTCTGGCGACCAAAAACAATATTTTTTTTGTTTCCTAAAATTCTCTTTGTAGGTAAAAATGGTTACATTTTAATTTTTGTAAATTGTAGATATACAGGAACGGAGAAAAGTTTTCGTCTATATTAAAAGCTGATTTTGATAATAATTTTTTTCTAATTTATTCATTAGGCAGAGAAAAGCAATCAAATTTTTTGTTATAATACCCCTCAACTGGTTCAAAATTGAATTAAAATACTCTCATACATCTAAAAGTGGAATAAAAAGACCCATTCGTCAATATTTATATTCGATGTAAAGGAATTTATGCATTTTAAGCATTGTTCGATGAAATCTTATGTCGGCTGCTTTTTCGAGGCATCTAAGGCTTGGGCATGTTTTTACCTTTCAACCGTAGATCTGCTATTATAAGAAATCTTGTATGTCGCGGCTAACGCGGCAAAATCTATTGCATATTGTAGATGGCAAAGTATGCTTGTCGCAGAGCCGGTATCAATAGAAACAGCTCTATAGCGTACTGTAAAATTTCACTTCATTAAAAATTTCTTGCAAGAAATCAGTTAAAATCTAAGGCCGAGAAAGCGCCGAGCTGTGAAAAACATAAACTCAACCTGTCGCAGATGGATAAAGTTACGGCTCCTGTTAGTAGGGACAATTCTTTTAAAACAGGGACATTCATATAGGGCACCATTCTAAAAGGTTCCAACGGTGTACTTGTGATTATTTAAAGTCGTACCTAATAATTAACAAATAAACAAGGGTACACAAGATTAAGATTAGTATGGGGCATAAAATTGAAATTAATTAATCTAATAAGTTCTAAAACCAGCGCCAGAGAGATATACTTTCTCAACACAAAAGAGAGCGTATCCAGAATATTGAAATTGGTTCTGCTACTAAAAGCTGCAGAAAGAATCTTCGCTATAAAGCCAGACAATTGATAAGTGGGAGACCTCACAAGTGATACATTAAGTCTTAAAGGACATTGGTCTTGTGGATTTTAGGTTGACAATAAAAACAATAATTTCGGACACGTTGCATTATAATTAGTTAACATTTTTGCCACCATATCTTCAATAAAAGTATTATCTTTCAGAGATTTAATAAGTTTATTAGTTCTATTTTGCGTAGAGGTAGTTGGATAACAATCCAGTATTTTGTAAGTACTTATATCATTTAAAAGTTGATAAGATTTGTCTAAATAATTTGACGTGTTCAATATAATTGGTGAGTGCGTTAGTAGCTCTAGCTCTAAAATTAATTTGAATATTCACAGGCAGAGAGGCAGCTATAGATTCTGCACCTGCTACTTGCATCCCAATAAATTTTATTTGAAAACTCTGGCTTTAAATTTCTCAGGAAAGGAATTATCTTCTACCCAAACAGTAGACGAACAGCCTGTATATTAAATGTTATAGAATATAGGACGTTGTTCTGTAAATTCGGTAGTAGGTAAAATCTTATTAATTTTAATTTGTTAATTGTGCTTTGTCATATAATATGTGATTGATAGTTTGTATTGTTAAAAAAATAACAATTTTGAAACAGATCGTGGTTGCTGCCACTTTTTTAAGAACAATAAGTTGCTCTGCAAGGGATAGCCGTTTTAATTCAATAATCTATCTTTTATTTAAACATATATCTGCGCTAAAATACATCATATATGCTTTAAAAATCGATAAAATTTGAAATATTCAATAAATCCTTTGTACAAATTAAATATCGAAAACCATTCCTGTATATTAGACATAAAAGTCAACAAAAAAAGGGACTTCAAACGTTCTTTTACGTTAAAAATAATTCCACATTATAAAAACTACCACCTTCCACCTTTCAAGAATCAAAAGCGTAAACATGTAGCGCATTTGATTTGTGGTCAAATCATTTATTTTTACTACAGTTTGTGTTAGACGGTTGGAGCAGCATATGCTCTCGGGGTGTTTTACTAATTTAACATATTTTGCTGCGATTTCATTCTTTAAATTCAGTGAAGTGCTTTACGATCAGGATCTAATATTAACATATGGTAAGAAAAAACTGCATTCGTTTTTTGCTGATTCTTTCTCTATCAAATTTGTTAATTTTCTAGTAAATGGTTCTTAGATTAAAATGGAAATTTTTCTAATATTCCTAATAAGACAATTAGGTTCTCTTTGATCGTAGAAGATGAGCTATGATTCTTGTTGAAATAATTTTCTTACGTTTTCTATAGATTTACACATTAGATTCTGTGAAATCCTAACATTCTCTATCAAAAGAACTAGTTTGAGCATAAATTTATTTAACATCAATTTTGTTAACATTAGATTGTTTATAATTATCTTTACTTTTCTTTTTGAATTTGGTTGGTACCCATAACGCAATGCACGCCCGTTAGTATTTTGTTCGCTAAAATCTTGAGGACATTACATCTTTCTAAAGTAAGAAGATTGCATTTTATGTTTTGTATTTTCAATTTTGAATAGTTTTGTGTTGTGTTTGGGCATAAGAAATGCTCAAAAATGTTGGAGAATCTACTGTAGATCGTACAATAAGGTAGGTGGACATTTTAGTGCCGGTTCCAACATAATCTAACAAAAACATGACGCTTTGTATTTATTGAAATAAATTTAATTGATTTTAGTTTTGAAATTTACTTTTACCGAATTGCTCTTGCTTTTATTCATGTTTTGCCTAAACTATTTCGGAATCATCGTAAATTCGAAGCATATCGATCGTAAAGATCATTTTCCCGTATTTTCTAATCAATCATATTGATTCCTCTTGAAGAAGATGCGGATTCTTAGAAAACCCTCTACGCTGTAGCTATTTTGTCAACATTTTCAATAGATTCACCCATAATGTTAAATGAAAAATCGATTTTTTCCCCCGAAAAGTCGCTTTGAATTCGTCGATTCTCATTAAATTTTCAAACATTGACGCTAATATTGAGAAAAATAGGTGAACAAAAGCGCGCATCTTGGGGTGAATGACCGCAACTTGAAGTCCGATTCTAATTTTGGCCGATTTGATATACTTAGTGAGCTTTGGAATTTTGCAAGTTTGATCACGAATTTTATTCGAATGCGTTATGGCATTGAATTTTCTTTTTGTGTTTGGCGATGTCTAGAGTTAAGTGAGTGGAAATTTTAGTATTATCCCGTTGAATTTGATTCTTGTCGTGGCTTTTTCATACCGAACGTTGAAATGTTCAATTTTGAATAGTTTTGCGTGGTGTTTGGACATAAGAAATGCTCAAAAATGTTGCAGAATCTACTGTAGATCGTACAATAAGGTAGGTGGACATTTTAATGCCGGTTCCAACATAATCCGATATAAAAACATGATGTTTTGCATTTATTTAAGCAAATTTAATTGATATTAGTTTTGAAATTTACTTTTACGAATTGCTCTTGCTTTTATTTATGTTTTGCCTAAACTATTTCGGAATCATCGTAAATTCGAAGCATATCGATCGTAAAGATCATTTTCCCGTAATTTCTAATCAATCATATTGATTCCTCTTGAAGAAGATGCGGATTCTTAGAAAACCCTCCACGCTAGAGCAATTTTGTCCATATTTTCAATAGATTCACGCATAATGTTAAATGAAAAATCGATTTTTTCCCCCGAAAAGTCGTTTTGAATTCGATTTTCTAAAATTTTAAAAATTACGAGAAGAAAAGAATGAAAAAAGGGTTTTGGGGGGTAATAAATTGAATGACAAATTTGGCCTTTTTGAATATTAGTACTTTTTTTTGAAAATTTTTTTTCCCTTTGGGCTTTTTTTTTTTTTTGGTTTTTTAGAAAAAGGAAAAAAAATTTAATTTTTCCCTTAATTTATTTTTCCCTTCGAATTTAATTTTTTTTTGAATTTTTTTGGTTTTTTGGACATAAAAAAGAAAAATTTGGGAGCTATTAATTTGGAAAAAGGTAGGTCTTTTAAATCCGGTTCCAAAAAATTTCTTAAAAAAATTTTTTTTTTTAAAAATTTTTGAATTAGTTTTAAAATTTTTTTTAAAATTTTTTGGATTTTTTTTGGGGAAAACACGGAAATGTAAATTGAAGATATGCGAAAAAACTTTTTTTCAAAACATTTGGGCCCTCTAAAAGAGGGTTTTAAACTTCCCCTAGGTTTTTTCCATATTTTTGTTTAAAATTTTAAAATAAAAATGTTTTTTCCCCCCAAAATTTTTGAACTGATTTTCAAAATTTTCAAAATTGATAATTTAAAAAAAATAATAACGTTCCAGGGGGGTAATCCCCGGAAATTTGAACTCATTTAATTAGATTTTTTAATTTAAGTTTGGGCTTTTATTTTTACAATTTTACCCCGGCTTAGGCGCTATTTTTTTTTTCGTTTTAATTAATAGGGGGAATTTTTTTATGTTGTTTATTCTGTATGTTTTTCTCCAAAGTTGAAAGTTTTCGAAAGTTTTCCGTAAAATTTTAATTTTTTAAAAATTTAAAAATAATTAATAAGGGGGAAAAAATAAACTTAAATATTGTCACAAAATTTTAAAAATAAAAAATATCCTTATTTTAAATTCATTTTTAAAAAATAATTTATTAAATTTAAAATTAAAAAAATGCATTTTTTTATTAGTCCCTTCACTTGCTCTAATTTTAAATTTAAAAACTTTAGTTTTTTTCCAAATTTTAAATTTTTTTTTTTTGGGTATCCCGTAGGGGCCCCTAGTGTTTTTTTAAACAGAAGAAATGTTTTCTGTCTTGGATTTTTGATTTTCTAACCCAAAAAAATTTATTTAATACAAATAACATTTCAAGAAAAGCATTTTCTTATATTATACATTTTTATAGTCTTGAAATAAAATTATTTTTTTTGACTAGAGACTGAATTTTGCTAGAAAATCTAATTTTCTTGATGCAAGAAACCATTTCTCTCTGCCGTTTATGCACTAAGTGGCCACGCTGTATAAAAACTATATATGGATAGCTAAGTATACCACATCTACTTGCAAAAATCTGAATTTAAAAAATTTTAATCCTCTACTCTTAAAATCCAAAAGGAATCCCTTTTTAATGTGACACCCAAACTCTAAACCTGACGCGGGTAATTCAACGTAAGTGTTGTTCTTCTTAAGCGACATTTGGTTCCACACGATTTCGCTTGGTCTATTGCACTATTAGCGAATAATTTTCTCAATTAAAACCTACGATTCGAAGAAAATCGGAATAGCATCAATTGAATTAGTGATTAATGGTAACGGTCTAGCATTCAGATCCACTCTTAACTTCCCGAAAATTGTTATAAGGCCACTTTATTCCCGCTTTACCGTATTCCCGTCTTAAGTAAGACACCTACTGTCCTCGCTTTTTCACATGAAAGCTTGTTGATGTTCCTATTTCCATAGAAAATAACATTTATCGAAAGTTTTAGTTCTTATTTCATAACTTTTCTGTCTTTCGTTTCAGTGTGTCATTTGTGATTAGTGTGAAGAATCTTGTGAGCAGCCGGGTTGAGAATGCCAAGGCGAGTCAGCGCTGGATTAGGGCTTTGTTCCTGTTTCTTAGGGGTAAATCGTAACTTCGATGTAAAAGATTTATTTCATATTGACTTATTTCTATTTCTATTGCAGTGAGTATTGAAGAGACTTTAATTTTCGTCGCGGGAGCTTCGCTGGATTAGAGCCTTGTTCCTGTATATTTGGGGGTGAGTTAGTTATTTAGATTCTAGATGAAAACGACCTGATTCTAATCTGCTTTCCTGTTCTTTCCAGTACGTATTGAAAAGTCACCGGGCGTTAATTGCTGCAGTTTGTTGTATCTTGCCTTTATCAAATTTAAAGAAGGTAAGAGAATCTTGATATAAAAATTGTAATTTTCAGGATTTAATCTTATTCTTTTCAGGAACAGAGAAAGCTGCTGGACGACAGACAATATTCCTTCTTCCATACTGGCGCATCGGTCATGTTCCTATATTTCAGAGGTAAATTTTTGGGTAACTTTTAATGTGACTTTATTCTAAATGTTATTTTCCTGCTCTACAGTGAATACTGAAGCGCTTCTGTCTATTTGTTGCCGAATTCCTGAGTATCTTGAACCAAATTTCCATCAAATATCCATGAAGGTAATCAGAGTCAAAAATCGAGGATGTCTGCAGTATTTTACAGTTGCGTTCCTTTTATTCTTCTAGGCGTGGAAAGTAGCTGGGGTGGACGACGCTCCTTCTAAACCTTCGTATCGTTGGATTAAGCTCTTGCTCCTGGACTTGAAGAGGCGAGTTATATCCTTTTGATTTAACAAGAACTTAATTTTAATGTTGCATATGGAACCGGCAATGTTCAGGAGATTATTCAGAAGCCCTTTTTTATATTTGCTTCTGCTCGACGAAGAAACCCAAGAAGGTGGTGAAAGTAACCAAGGAAACTGATGATGAGGCGATCAAAAAACGCTTCTGATATTAACTAAACTAAAAGTAAGTAATCTAGAAAGAATAGAAACACTTTTAGGGGCCCTTCTAAATCCTTTCCCTTTTGTTATAGGTGATAGTGTAAGTGTTGTGTAGTGTTTTTGTTGAGGCCAAATGTGAGCAGCCGGGTTGAGATTACCAGGGCGACTCAGCGCTGGATTAGGGCTTCGTTCCTGTTTCTTAGGGGTAAATAATAACTTCGATGTAAAAGATTTATTTCATATTAACTTATTTCTGTTTCTATTACAGTGAGTATTGAAGAGACTTTAATTTTCGTCGCGGGAGCTTCGCTGGATTAGAGCCTTGTTCCTGTATATTTGGGGGTGAGTTAGTTATTTAAATTCTAGATGAAAACGACCTGATTCTAATTTGCTTTCCTCTTCTTTCTAGTATGTATTGAAGAGTCATCGGGCGTTAATTCTTTATCACCGACACTGTAGATTTTGCCGCCTTTAGGAAGGAGTAAGTGATAAATTAATTCAATATTTAAGCGGATACGACCCCTCCCCTCTGCTTAGATTGCTTAGACTCAGTATGTACCATTTTCCGTCGCAGCGCTTTTCCCTGTGGGCGTATATTTTTTGCTAACCGAAAGTGATTGAACTTTGTGGGATCTTGTTCCTGGCATTATATGTAATTTTCTTTTATGTTGCTTTCTGAACATTTTTTCAATTTTTTAGACCCCAAATATTAAAAAGAAAAGGAACCATTATCAATAACACCTCTAGCAGCACATTTAAGCCCTTCCCCTTCGTAAGTGGACCATGTAATTGCAAAAGAATGGCGTCACTTTATTTTGGAACAAAATTAAAAATTGTTTAGATAACAAAAATATCCTTAATTGTTAAAACTTGTCCAAATAGTTTTATTGTTGTTGATTTAGCTTAGGAGAAATAAAAAGGGCTCTACTCACTCTACTCACGTATAAGAAGAGCGTATATTTTATGTAACGGTCGAAATACAAAAGTATCGGTAAAACAGGTATCTACATTAGATTGCGCGGAATATATTTTTAAAATATGTAACAATTTTTATCTACACAACGTTTCTTTTCGGTAATAGATTTAAATAAAATTAAGGTCAGAAATAAATTGTCTGGAAACGCTGTAAAAGTTACTTTATGCAGAGTGTTTTAAAAAGACTCTTTATTTTACTTTCAACCGCACTACATGCCCCCCCCTTTTAAACCCCGTTGTTTTAAAACATCCCGTATACAAAATTCATTATTAGAGACAACAATTGTTGCGATTTTGCAAACGCGGGACAAATATTGCATATGAAGATTAATCGTTTTAATATAGTTTAGTATATTCCATAATAAAATTGTAGTTTATTCAAATGTAGGTACATACGTATCTCATTCATACTGTTTTAAAAATAGCTGTCAATAATCCTATATTTTCTTATTTAACATATAAATGTTAGCCTAGAAAATGCAAATAATTCAAGCGCAAAACTGTACTACACATTAACATGTGGGGGGAACAGTGGGGAATTTTATATTATTAGCAAATGGGAGTTTGCTTACTTTAAAACCGGCAACATGGTTGATACTTAAAAAAATATGTTTTTATTGGAAAAATAAAAATTTGTACGTTTAAAACTAAGAGTTGGTACGAATGCCCGAGAAAAAAAGAAGAGTTTCAAAAACTTGCTTCGCCCAGCCATCTATACCTCTCATGGCGTTATGTCAGTTATTCTAAAATTTAAATTTCCTGCCCGTTAAAAACCACCAGAGGGTTAAGCTGGGTTCACATCACAGCTGTGTCGCTGTAAAAATTTGAAGACGACCCGTACATATTCTTTATTTATTTTCGTATTAGTATATATTCTTACTCTATGAAGACGACGCCAACCGCCGTTCACATCACCGCTGTTTCACAGCTAAAAGAAAAGCACGATATGTCATGTCATGTTAAAATCTTGTTTTGGTGAGCAACAGCTGTTGCTCATGGTATTTGTATTCACACTATTAACAATATGGGTACAGAATATGATAACGAATACACAATGAATATATACCATCACAGACGGCGAAGACTTTTAGCGTTGTATTTGTTAAAAAAATGTAATGGTATTACCATTTTATTTGATGTAAATAAGTTTTTTTTTCATTTTATATAAATTGTATTTAAAATTCACCCCCAAACGGACGTTTTTTTCAAAAAATGTTTTTCCCCCTCACTTCAATGAAAAAAGGGTAAACCCCCCAAGGGTTTGGGCAAAGGGCGCCCGGGAAAAAAACGCTGTGCCACCCTTAAAGTTACAGTTGAACTAACTTTTAGCGTCGTGAATTTCCTATGGCGCCAGTGTAACTTTCTTTGAATCAGCCAATAGCTTGTACATTGCAACACCGCGATACAGCAAAAAAGCTGTGATGTGAACCCAGCTTTACGCTGTTTAGTATTTTTCTATTTACTATTTTTCTAGTATTTAACAAAAAAAGGAGAGAGAGATGTAATCCATCCATGTAATGTTACGTACGAGGATTGTTCGGAAACTACGTGGCCTAACACAGAGATGGCACGAATTCGGAGGAATATTCTTCCCTTCTTAAAAAATCATCTTTTTAAAAAATTAAATATGACAGACAGAGCGATCTGCCCAATTTTATGTTTTTTACAGTACGCCAAAGTGAACGTCTCGTGTGATTTTGTAAACAATGGAAAAAACCAGTTGAGAGCAGTGATAAGTACTTTCATTTGAAAGGCTTAACACCAACCAAAAAATTTAAAACAGAGCTGGAAATTTAACACTTTGGGAAACCGCTCCTTCGTTTTCAATGGTTAATAACTGGGTTGCCGAAATTTAACGGGGCACGAGGAAAAAATGATGAACCCCGTAGTGGACGTCCTAAAACTGCAAACTGCCTCCTTAATC
>JAROYC020000003.1:1716412-1755959 GCA_029619255.2 Dynastes hyllus | reverse complement strand
ACCCTAGCAAAATTTACCCAAAGAGCGGGGTAGTGGCGGTAGCCTGAAAAACCCTTTAAAAAAAGAGCGGAATTTTCAGTTTGGGCCCCATTACAGAAAATTCAATAAATTGGGGAAGTACTTATCTGCAAACATTAATTTGAGTTTCAAATAGTTATGCTAATGTATTAAATCAGTAAATAAAATAAAGCAAAGAGGAGATATGATTTTTAAAGGACTTCAGGACCCTTATGTAAAAACATTTTTTTTATTTTTTAAATACGCATTGCCAATGTTCAACCAGTTTAACGCCATTTTCATTCAGAGAAAGCTTTAATAAATATTATGTCAACAAAGAGTCGAAGATTTGTGAAGCAATTATGTTCGAATTTTGTACGTCCTGAATATTATAAAGACGAAAAATTGTTTCTTTTAGATATTTATAACCCTCATGTTCTTTTACCGATAGACCAAGTTTCTGTTGGGAGTCAAACTATTGAATTTTTAAAGAACTTTGATAGAGTCTGTATTTAGCAATTTAAATTAAAGTGTATAGGCTTTTATCAAAAAGCAGTACATGAATCTTTAAAGAGGTTTCCGGTTAATGATATTTTTTTTTCGCACTTAACTTTTTTAACACCCACTATTGCTTTGGAGCCCTTATCAGATCCTCAGTCTTATTATCCCGTATTTAAGAAATTTAATCATATAGTTGATCCGGATATCACTATTGCCGGGCTCAATAAACTATAAGCATCTACTTTCCAGACGTAGAAAAGAATAAACCCCAAAATAATATCAATTTTTGGTGTCAAGTGAGAAAATTAAAGAATTTTAACAATGAAATTCTTTTTGAAAACATTGCAAATGTTACAATTATGATTTTATCGTTGCCACGCGGAAATGCTGATGTCGAAAGAGTATTCTCAATGATGGCAGATATCAAAACGGAAAAAATAAATCGGATTTTGCCTAATACTTTAAGTGCATTGTTGAGACTAAAATTAGATATACAATCAAACAAGCAGTGCTGTATAACATACAAAATAAATGGCAACCACTTCAAATAATTTAAAAATTTATACAAAATACGACTGGAGAACTCAAGCGTACCAGCAGCAGAATCGAGTTCAATATCGTATTCTGAGCTCACTTTGACTGACTGATTGCTTTCGACTTATTTTTTTTCAATTTTTGGTAGGATGCTGTTAATAATTAATTTTGTTAGGGGAATGTTTTCTTTTTTTTGGGAAAAAACTAAACAAATATGTGTATAAATACAGAATCATCCAACATTGCATATCAATTTTGTAAACATAGTTTTTCATAAGCACAACAAGATTTTTATATACTAGGGGGTAAGGTTCATTTATAGTCGCGAGTCCCATACATGCTTCGAATAATGTTGGCGTTGCTAGAGCGTCCTTGTTTCGGTTCGCGACAGTTTTCTTACCTTATACTTTTTATGGACAAACGTTGCAACACTTGTCCATATATTTTAAGCGGTTCACTTACTACGGAACTCACTAACGCGGTATGTAGTTACATACATAGCTACGAATTACTTTAATTAAATTTATTTGTGATGCAATATATGATTTCAATAATCTTTCTTAGTATTGTAGTTAAACTGTCTTTTCCATATTGAATATATTTTTTAAAATCTTTGTACATGTTATGTTATGTACGTATATGTACGTTTCATATTTTGTTAATATTATTAACGATGTTTTTCTGTTTGTTATAATATTTCTCTGCAATTACAAACTTTACTCCTCTATCGCAACAATTTAGTGTCATAAAATAGCAAGATCTAACTGAAGAACAGAAGGATTTATGTGACAAGAATATCAACATCCAGTAGGGAATTAGAGAGCGGAACATTCTGGCGCTGGTAGCGGAGTTTCGAAGCGTTAATTGCGGAACTTAGCAATTCAGCTCTGGCAACACTGCATAATATGACATTTCTTATCGTTAGCTGATCGTTAGTGCTCACCTATATTTGGGATGGACGTCCCACATTCAGAGCGAAAAGAAAATTGAGAAGTTTATGCGATGGAGGCCGATGAAACTATTTTTAGTGACATCCTGATTAAGTAATCACGTTATACTTAAAAGAAAAATCACACCTTTGTTATGACTTTGGGTCATTAACATTATAAACAAACTCCCTGTTCCTGTAATATTGCTTTCGGGTGCAGGTCATATTGTGGATGTAACTAATTACAAATGCAAAAAATTTGATTTGTATCAAGATTTACAACAATTCGTATCTGTTACATTTAAAATTTGACCGGTCAGAAATGACTTTGCATCAAACTGACTGATGGAAATAGAGACGCCTCTGAAAATTACAAAATTTGATCTAGTTTAAGTATTTTTTCGTTAGCATTTACTATTACTTTTGTAAATAAAAACTTCCACATATCAATTGTATTAAATTTCCGGTATCGTTATTGATCTGGTGAAAACGTGATTAATCTTTTGATTTTTCTTGCGCCAATCTAGTAACTTTTATCATTTCAACCTGGTAACACTGGCTTGTCATGCGTTTTCATAACAAACAATAACACATCTATAAACAAATCCCACAAAGTTTGGGGTGGGTTGGAAGTTTTTAATCTTTCAAGGTGAGTGGACGCATTCTTTATTAAATCCTATTTTGTACGTGCTTACTTAGAATTAGAGGTAATTTACTATTCCTAACCTAATAGTATCTCCTTATCGGTTTATAAATGCGAAGAAGTTTATTCCTCCCAGTAAAATGAATGAAGGCATTGACATCTCCTTTGTCAACCCTATCACAGTATTTTTATTTGATGAAAGGAAATTGTTCCTACAATCTAATCGGATGTTGCCAAAGATGTTACTACTAATGTTACGAAATCAGTTAATGATGCCATGGATAAGCTTTTTCCTGTCAATTATAACCAGTTGGAGTGTGGAGATAATGATCTTGCACCATTATTATTGAATACGTATTTTGTGCAATGATATACAGGGTGTTACAAAAAAAGGAGTCATAAATCTTGAGCAGGTGTAGTATAGCTCAAAATATGGGGAAAAGTCTTAATGAACATGGATCCGCAAATGGACGGTTTCGGAGTTACGGAGGATTATTCCATTTAGTGACATTTGTGCATGTTTCCGCTTATCTCTTCTTTCGTTCGAAAGAACTTGGATTTTCTTATCATAGTAGAAATAGGTTCTGTTATACATACAGTTTGTAGTTGATATTCAGTGGTTAGACATCGTCATCATCTTCAAGCCTTGCAATCTTTACTATTATGGCTAATGCTCGCGCGTTTAAAATCCGCTTATTGGTGTGGATTTGTCCCCTCGTTCATTTTTCAATTTAATAATAATACTGTTCTAATTGCAAAATAGAACAAGCTGGGCAACTGGGGGGTAAACCTATTTTATCCCGAATCCCTTGGGGCCAACCGTTTTTAAAAGTTAGTCGCGTTTTTAACAATTTCAATTTAGAAATTTTTTTGGCCCCGGGCGTTCTAGAACATTCTGGAATTTTCTGGGAAATCTGAACCTTCCATGAACCATTTTTGAACCTTCTAGAAACTTCCTCCCCCGCTACTGCCACTTGGTCAAGTGGGTATAGCCGGCGCTGTTAACAGTTGAGAGCTCAGTCTGTTTTCAGAAGTCAAAGTGTTAACATCTAAATCTATTAAAGTAAATAACCCAAACCGAAGTGAATAGTGAACAGTTCGAGATTGTTCTTTGTATTGGCTTGTAAATTCAATTAATTTGAAATATCAAAAACGGATAAATTTTCTAAATTGGATACCTTTTGTTATGTTGTCTGGAAAATTTGTAATTAGGACCACTCTAAATATAGATTTCTTACACTAAAATATATATATTTTTATTTGATTAATTTTGGACTGTGCACATTGTCCTGTTAAATATATTGAAATTTTTAACGTCATATCTTCAATAGCAACTGAGAAACAGAAAACCGACGCATTATTGCAGGACCCTGTATATGAAAGCCAGTGGCGGACGCATAAAAGTTTACACAAAATAAATTAAGTGTGATACGTGCTCAAACACTTACCGTTTTAAGAGTCCTCCGTGAAATCACAAAATGGATAATGTCTATTTAATATTCGTAACATTAGATATGATAGATATGATAGAATTGTACCGGCCGTGTTTATTTTGTGTAAACTTTTATGCGTCAGCCACTGACTTTCAGCGCAGTTTGCGTTGCTCCAGTCCACACTCTTATGGGGCATCAACTTGACTTTGAAACGTGTAAACAACAGCTCTAGAATCTGGTACATAGGCTTCCGCGATCGTCAATAACACTATACTCTTGGTTTCCGGGTTGGAGAGCCCTGAAGATGCCCCAATAAGAGTGTGGACGACCCGTCGGCGACAGCTACGAAAACGACGCGGTTCCAACCCGAAAACCAAGAGTATAGAATTATTGACGCATGAACCATTTTGTTAAGTGCTAGAAACACTTTTAGCAGTGTTCAAAGTACTTTAGGGACTGGAAATATTTTATGCTTGTTATCTTAAAACACTCAGCGCAGTACTTGGTGGTTACCCAGCTCAGATTGATTCATGCTTGTTTTGTAGTTTTGCTTAAGTTTTATGTAATCTTTTGTAATAACTGTTATTTCCTTTGTTTCTTTTGTAGGAGGAATTTTTTTTTATGTGACTTACTTCGCGGGCCTGGTTTCACATAGGTTCCCATTCCCTTTGGAGGAGCGAAAAATAAATTAACGTAGTTGAAGAACAAGAAGAAATAGGGCAAATTTTAGGTTATATTCAATTATTCCAATAAACAACATTCTGTAAGTGTGTTCACAAAAATGGCCACAAAATATGATGAGTTGCATGGACATAACGATAATAACTGTGGAGAATATAATAGTGACGCACACATTAAATTAGAAGATTTTATAGTTCAAGCAGGAAATATTCTCGATTCAAAAGCGGGAATATCTTTGATAAGCGACCACAACGTAACACAAGGTGAAGAATCTAATAATGATACAGGCATTAAATTAGAAGATAATAACTATGAAAACTGCAATAGTGATACAGACATTAAGTTAGAAGATTTTATAGTTCAAATTGGAGATTCTCTTGATTCAAAAGTAGGAATATCTTTGATAAGCGACGACATCGTAGAGCAATGTGTCTCATTGGAAAATATTAAAGTTGAAAATTTGAACGACCAATGCAATAAAAATTTTGAACAGAAAGATATACCCGAAGCTAACAAGGTCTCTCATATGCTCGATAAGAATGTTTTTTGTCCTCACTGTGGAAAATCGTTCGAGAAGAAGAAACTATATCATCATATTAGGAGCGTGCATCGGCGCAGGAAGGTTCACATGTGTAGATTTTGCGGGCGGACGTTTCGTTACAAGTGCAATCTGACGGTACATATTAGAACACACACCGGTGAAAAGCCCTTTACTTGCGCAATTTGTGAAAAGTCATATTCTGAGAAGGGTGCACTGAGAATTCATATTAAAACACAACACATTGATGAAAAGCCTTTTACTTGTGAAATATGTAAAAAGTCATTTTCTGTTAAGGGGCATCTGACCAAACATGTTAAAAGACACACTGGTGAAAAGCCTTTTACTTGCGAAATTTGTAAAAAATCGTTTACAGCGAAGCAAGTACTGCCTGCACATATTAGAACACACACTGGTGAAAAGCCTTTTACTTGCGAGGTTTGTAAAAAGTCGTTTCCTCGGCTGAGTACACTGAAAAGTCATATTAAAATACACACCGGTGAAAAGCCTTTTACTTGCGACATTTGTAAAAGATCATATATTGAGAAGTGTAAACTGACGATTCATATGAGAATACACACCGGTAAAAGGCCTTTTACTTGCGAAATATGTAAAAAGTCATTTTTTCTGAAGGATATACTTATGAGACATATTCAAATACACACCGGTGAAAAGCCTTTTACTTGTAAAATTTGTAAAATGTCATTTGGCGCCTCTGTCGGGCTAAAAAATCATATGGCAGTGCATATGGGGGATTGCCCTTATTCTTGTGAGTTGTGTTCGGCTAAATTTAAGAGTACAAATAGTTTAACGCGGCATATGAAGCTGCATGTTAAACAGGAAATCTAACGGACCATGTTAAGGTGCATATATACTGTGTCTCCAGATGGCGTATTCCATGCTGGTAAACTTTCTTCTTTTAATCGTTCTTCATCAATGGTTTTGTTTATTTTAGGATGTTGAATACAGTGTTCGAACTTGCGATCAAATGTACGGGGGGTTATAAAAATGAAAAAATGCGGAATTCTTGACGAAAGTGCTCTTATTATTGATTTGTATTCATGATATTAAAGAAGCGTGTTCCTAATCTGATTAAAAACTTAATTTCTAAGTTTAAAGAAAATAATTCTCTGAAAACAACGTACCAATGTGGTATAAAAGAAATTTAAAAGAGACGATGAAGCAAAAACGTCAGAATCGTATAATTTATGTAAGAAATATCAAATCGAAACATCTGGATAATGCAAAAAAGATTTCAATTTTAATTCCATAAGAAATTCGAATAATAGGCCGAAAACAGCGTGGTCAGTTGTAAACAATAACTTAAGTCATAGAACTCGAGTTGATTATCAATGGTCTATCTGTTGAACAAAGATTAAATATACGCAGTATTTATACTATTTATTAATAAAAGACAACACGAGTTAAAGTCTTGTATTCAACACACATTTGAATGTAACTATATATATAAACATGTGATACCAACATTGTACATGGTAAGAAACAAAAGGGCGCGCAAATATGAAATGTGACATTATATTAACACCCTCACTCATTAAACATTAAAAACATCATGCAATAACAATATAATAAGATACAACAAATATATGTTCTTTCCTTTTTTTTAATTTTTAATGTCAATAATACCCATATTTGCGGCACAGTAATCGTTCTTGACTCCTGGAACGGCTTTTGTCAAGTTGTCGGCTACCATTAGCTCCGTTGGAACGTACTGTAGCCTAAGTGTTCGATCTTCAATCTTGTCCCTAATGAAATGATGTCGAACGTCAATGTGTTTGGACCTAGCTCTATAACAGTCGTCATTGGCAAGGTTTATAGCACTTTGGCTGTCACATCTAAGTTCTACGGATCCGTGTAATCCAGGATCCAGATCTTCACCAAAACTTTTTAACCACAATAATTCTTGAAGTGCAGCAGATAAAGCCATATATTCGGCCTCCGTGCTTGATAATGCAATTGTAGCTTGACGTTTGCTGGACCATGATATTGCGCCACCACACAATTTGAATAAATAACCAGTACAAGATCGACGTTTATCGATGTCAGATGCCCAGTCCGCATCACAATAACCAATCAGTTCATTTTCACTAGATTTCGAATAACGTAATTTATAATGAACTGTACGGAAAATTCTTTTTACGGCTGTCCAGTGGGCTTTTCCGTAATTGTTATTGAATCGACTAACATCGTTAACGGCGAATGCTATGTCCGGTCTTGTCCCCTGCATTAAATACAACAAGCTTCCAACCGCCTCTTGGTACGGTATACCAGTCATTTCCCGAATTTCATCATCACTTTTCGCGCACATGTTTACCGAAAGTTTTTGGTTCACATCACTAGGGGTTTTTGTTGATTTGCACTCAGTCATGTTGAATCTTTCCAAAATGTCTTCAACGTATTTTGATTGATCCAAACAAATCGCATTTTCTTCATATGTGATGTGCATCCCAATACAATCAGTTGCCTTTCCCATGTCCTTCATTTTAAAACATGCGTTTAAAGATTTCTTTAATTTGTTTTTAATCTCTTCATTTTTCCAAAAAATTAGCAGGTCATCCACATAGATAGCAACTATTAATGAAGAATCTTTCGAAAAATATATGCATGGATCTGCACGAGATTTGGTTAAACCAAATGACTTTAATTTGCTTGTTAGTTTCTTGTTCCATTCTCGACTACTTTGCTTCAAACCATAAATCGGTCTTTTTAGTTTGCAGACTTTATTAGCATCTTGGGTATATCCATCAGGCTGTTGCATATATATTTCTTCGGACAATTCTCCCTGAAGAAACGCGGTTACTGCATCCATTTGATCTATTTTTAAATCCAACTTTGTCGCTAAAGCTATAAGATAAC
Source organism: Dynastes hyllus (assembly GCA_029619255.2). Lineage (NCBI taxonomy): Eukaryota > Metazoa > Arthropoda > Insecta > Coleoptera > Scarabaeidae > Dynastes > Dynastes hyllus. The sequence continues at coordinate 1,747,827 of JAROYC020000003.1, read as the reverse complement.
GGATGGATGTGTACCTTACAACGGGTGAATATGTTTCGTTGTAGTCTACTCCATATTTCTGCGAACAACCTTTGGCAAATAGGCGAGCTTTTTGACGAACAATTGTCCCATCTCTTTCTCGCTTGGTTTTAAACACCCATTTGCATTTGATAACTCTCTTGTTTGGTGGAAGGTTGACCATCTCCCATGTGTCATTTTCTGCCATCGATTTCATTTCATCGTCCATTGCTATTTTCCAACTTTCATTATTATCTCGATTTATTGCCTCGTCGAAAGTCATTGGATCTTTTTCTGACTTGCAATTTCTGACTGAATAAGTAACGTAATCATTCAGAATCTTCTGCTTAGGAACCCTTGTGAATACGTTGTCGTATACTTCGAAAACGATCGTTCGACATCCAGTGAAGATTTGCAAATGTTAGATATTCCTTTTCCTCATCTGGGCACTCTTGATTTTCAATTATAGACCGAACCTTTTGTAAATCGGGATTTTTCGTTAAAATTGCACCAAATTTTTTAGCAACATCGATTCCTAAAGTGTTCGTCAAGTTTTCTAGAGCGGCTTGTAAATTGTTTATGCAATTTAACGCGTCTCGTGCAGATAAGTTACTGTTTTCTAATTGCTCAATGTCTTATGCAACTTCAGAATAGTTCATGGAAATTTTGATCTGCTTGTTGTTGAACGCCCGAATTGGAAAAAAGTTGGTGACTATCTCGAACTGCTGGAGAATCATTTGAATCAAGTTTCAAGATGACATTTTTCACTTGTGAAAAATATTTCTGATAGTAAGATACTGCCTGGAGCCATGTTCACCATCGCGTTATTACAGGTTGAGGTGGTGGTGGTAATTTCGGACACAATTGTTTGAATTCACGGATGTGTTTGGGAGATTTGATGAACACTTTTTTGGTAGATGCTATTAACTTATCCACCATCGCATACTTCTTTCGAATGGTTTCTGCTACGAGGTGACATGCGTGTATGAGGCATGTTATGTGAAGAAGAGTCGGAAAGCATATTTTCAACATCCTACCAACTCTCAGCATTGTTACGGCTTGGGTTCCTGTGATACAAAATTCTCTCAACGAATCTTTTATTATCTTGACAACGGTTTCTGCATTAGTCTTCTGAATCCTTTTACTGGATAACGTAACAGGCTGTCATGGTTTAGAAAAAACATTAAATCTTTTGAAAAACAAGTTTTCTTTAATAGCAAACGAATCTACTGACGAAGGTTCAATAAAAAGTTTGGCATTAGTCCATAATAATAATAATAATAATAAAACAGAAGATTTATCTTTAAGTTTGCTGCCTGTAGCAATCGCGACAGCAGACGCGCTTTATGAACAAATCAAAGCTTTTTTTCTTAAATTCAACATTGATTATAAAACTCAAATAATTGGTTTTGGTGCCATTGGGGCCAGTGCAATGATCGTGCCCATAATTCTCTTTCTATTAAATTAAAAGCTGATGTTCCACAATTGTTTATCTTAAAATGTTCATGTCATTCTTTCAATCTGTGTGCAAATTACGCATGTAGAAAATTGCCTAAGATGATTGAAGAACTTGCAAGAGACATTTATTGCTATTTTCAACATAGTTACAGAAGACAAACTGAATTAGGTGAATTCCAACAATTTGCAAATGTGAAATCGCACGAATTACTTCAACTATCACAGACAAGATGGTTTTCTTCGCACCAAGTTGTAGCACGGCTTTTGAAGCAGTTTAACGCATTAATATTATATTTTACAGATCAAACTGCACAAAATATCGACAAAGCAAATTCGATTTTGGTCAGATTAAGAGATCCCTCAGTGAAATTATGTTACTGTTTCTTAGATTATCTTCTACCATCCTTTAACAATATAAATTTAGAAATGCAGTCTGAATATAATAGAATTGGGAATGTCCTCAGAAATCTGCTAGATTGCTATATAAAAAAAGATTATTTGGAAAAAACTGCGATTGATGAAATTCAGTATAAAAATCCCCACAACTTTCTACCACTTGATGAAATGCATTTAGGTGTTTATATTGCCGGTGTAATTTCTAATAACGCACATGGATTAAATAGAAACGAACTGTATAATTTCCGCAAGAACTGCTTAGAGTTTATAATTGAGAATTTACAAATGATTTGATGCAAAGAGTACCTCAAGAAAAAATTTGAAAGAATTAGTAGTTATCAGTCCAGAACAAGTAATTACCAAAGGGCACAATTCAATCGCTTCCTTAGCTATATATTTTCCAAATCTTGTTCCACTGAACAAATTGAATGATTTAGACCAGGTATGGGCAACCTTTGCTTAGCTGAGGGCGTAATTTCGGGACTTAATCAGGTCGCGGGCCGTAGGTAAGAAATAAGTAGGTAGTAGTGAATAAAAAGGCGATAAAATTCAAAATTTTTTATTTATTAGAATTATAATAGCAAAAATCAAACATATAAAAAGCAAATTAACAGAAAAAGATAGAAAAATCAAATGAAAATCAATGAGAGACTTGAGTTTGAAGCTGAGAAACAAGATGATCAATATTGGGGTCAATATCACTAGTACATAGGCGCAAAGTGTTTTATTTTTATTAATTTTCATGATTGAAAAAAACTGCTCACATTTATACGTGCTTCCGAATGTGCAAATTATTTTTCTTGCGAAAACCGGAAAGGTATGTTCTGTAAAATTCGCTTAGTTCCACATCATCAAATTTAGACTTCAAATATGAGTCTTCTTGAAGCTCGATCAACTCCATTTGTGGGTGAAGCGGAGCATCTTCCACATTACACTTACACGGATTTGCAAAAATATTGAAAGTGCTATCCATATACCTAAAATCGGAAAACCGATCAGTGAATTGCTCTGACAGTAGTTTCAGTTCTTCAGCGTAGCGACCGTAATCGATGTTTTCGTGAGTGGATAATGTTACAAAATGAAAACAGTTTTTACTTCTCATTTGTGTTTCCTACAAGCGAATTTTGTTTTGAAAAGCTTTAAGATTACTGTACAGCTGATTTACCAATTGCCCTTGTTTTTGAAGCTTCAAGTTCAGGTCGTTTAGGTGTCCTATGATGTCTACCAGAAATGCCAAGTCACAAAACCATGTTGGATCACAATTTTGAGGCAATGTATTCTCTTTCATTTCCATAAAATCAGCTATTTCCTTTCTAAGGTCGTAAAATCTTTTTAGCATTTTGCTTTGCTTAGCCACCTTACTTCGCAATAGTATGTCACATCATCGTGTTCTGAAGAGAGTTCATCAAAAAATGCTTTAAACTGGCGATGGTTAAGACCGCGGGATCTAATAAAATTGATGGTATTTACTACCACATCCATAACGTTCTTCAGTCGAATGGACTTAGTGCACAAGTTTTGTTGGTGAATAATGCAATGCAGGATTATTAAATCACATTCTTGCACATTCATAGCGGTTGCTCTTTCCTTCAGAATTCCAATAAAACCTTTTCGTGGACCCACCATTGAAGGCACACCATCTGTGCACACTCCAACTAATTTACACCACTGCAAACCATATTGCTCAAAAGTACTTTGCACCTCGGCAAAAATATCTTTTCCAATAGTGGTCCCTTGTAGCGACCGTAAAGCCAGTAATTCTTCTGTCACTACAAATTCTTCATCAACACCTCGTATAAAAATAGCTAACTGGGCTGTGTCAGATAAATCTGTACTCTCATCCAAAGCAATCGAAAATGCTTGAAAACCGGCCAGTCTATCAGTCAATGTTTTTTTGATATCACTAGCCAACATATCTATACGTCGAACAGCAGTACGTCGCGATAAGCTCACTTTCTCAAACTATTTTTTCTTTTCTGGACATAAAAGTTCTGCAACATCTACTAGGCACTCTTTAACAAACTCTCCTCAGAATATGACTTCGATGTTTTCGCTATTTTGGAACTAACTATAAAACTAGCTTTAACAACACTGTCTAGATTTGATCTTGTGAATGGAACATTTCTTGCTGTTTCCCAAATCGGTAATGAGTTATTTAATTTTATCCTTTCTTAACTGGCCCGTAAGTAATTTATATTGAGCGAAATGTTTTCTGGAGCAATGCCACTTCATATTGTATTCTTTAAAAACAGAAATTGTTTCATTGCACAGCAAACACATAGGTTTACCACTGTGCATGATAAAAGTATTCTTCAGTCCATTTGTTTTGGAATTGACGACATTCTGTGTCCACTTTCCGGTTTTTTAAACCGGACACCTTGATATATTTTTTTTCTTCTGAGCTGAATTTGCTTGAATATTTCCCGCGTCTTTTCTTATCAGTTTTTAAGAAGTTATGAGTTGACACGCGCCGAGCGGTTTATATATTACCCGCAATAAGCAACTAGAATACTCTCGATCGTACACGTTATTTGAATTTCTCTCGCGGGCCGGATTGAAGCTGGTGGAGGGCCGGATCCGGCCCGGGGCCGGGGGTTGCCCATATATGATTTAGACCGAGAATAGTGGCAACTTCGAAATATCGACATGAACGATTTCAAAAATCTTAACATATCGGAATTCTGGACAAGAGTGCTCCAAACAAAATCTGCTGATGATTCGTTGATGTTTCCTACTCTTTCTGAGTTTGTATTCAACATCTTGTGTTTGCCACATTCAAGCGCCACTGTAGAAAGAATTTTCTGAGCAATATCTTTGAATAAAACAAAGATTCGAAATAGATTATATACGGAGATTTTAAGTGGCATTTTACATACTAAAACATTGTTAAAAAATGAAAACTGTTCTAATTTTAATGAAGATTTTGATTTGTTAAAGAAATTGAACACTAAGATATCCTCATAAACTTATATATTTATCATTATTTATTTCTTATTTATATACTTATTATTATATTATATATGTATTATTTTATTAATTACTCATTTGTGTTGAATATTATATCTACCATGTAACCAACTCGTAAATGGACAATTGTTTAACTAAGTTTATTTCCTATTTTTGTTATTAGAAAGTTAAATAAATTATTTTTCGTACATTGTAGTATTATTATGCACCCAGTAATACAGCATAAGATCGTTGGTTGCACATGAGAAAAAATCTGGGGATTTCTAGGGATTTTTACCAGTTCTATCTAGGGATGGAATAAAATTACACCCGGGAACATTGATCGTAAGTAGTCGATTCAATTCGGTTCTCTAATGGTGCCCCAAGGGACCATTTCAATTCTCGCACCTAGTACTTGTTGCTTTAGAAATGTATTTTTCCCAATAAGATGGTACGAAGGCATAAACATCTTTGATTTACCTCCTTTATCAACCCAACCAGTTTTTTGTTTGATAAAACAGGGTTAATTGTTACTCTAATTACATGTTTACTGGATAATGTTACCAAAGACGTTGCTACCAAGGTTACATAGAAGTAATAACTTCATCCTAAGATCATGCACTTATAAGTCATTGTGAGTACATATTTACAAAGATTAAAATACAAGAATAAACAACACAATAATATGCAGGTACGTATTACATACAGTCATTGCTGATCATATTGCGAAATAAGTCCTAACCGTATCCATAGTCACTTCAAAACAGTCTCACGATTCCTGTTTTGGTCAGTATTACATCAGCCGCATAGGCGATTAACTTATGTCTACTATGGAATACGATTTCCCTTTCATCTTTGGATAGCGGATCCCTTTGCTTATCTCAAAGCTATGTACTTCAAAATCTCTCGATATCTTCCCGTCTACTGTTTTTGTTTGTATGCCTATTTACCTTTTGATGTAAGGCTTGTTTTGGAGCCAAGTTTCTTCTTTTCTGTATAATTTCCTCCATTGTTTCCTGTCTCTGGTCAGTTCCTTAATTTTTTCCCACTTTATTCCTTTTTTTTTGCCGTTGCTTCTCTCATGTCGTCCGTCCACTTTTTTCTTGGCCTACCTTTTTTGTTTTTTCCTGCCATTCGCGTCGCCTACACTTTTTTGCCAATCTTTCGTCATTCATACGACACATGCCCCAACCATCTCAACTGGCCTTCTTCCTCTATTGCCATATAGGTTTGATCTCTAAGTTTTCCCAGCATGTCTCGTTTCTTATTTTGCCTCGTTTTGTCTTATTTTCTATCCTTAAGAATCTCATATCCATGGCATTCACTCGTGATTTGATCTTTTCTGTCTTTGTCCAGGTCTCGCTATTGTATATTATTGTCGGTCTTATCACTTTCTTCACTATTTCAACTTTTATCTGTTTTGGTATCTCCTTTTTTTTGGGGAATGTTGTTTTTCATCAGAAAATTTTTTTTCCTTTTTTTTATTCTCATTTTTTTCTTCTCTATTTTTCCATCACTTTTTTTATTTTTCCCAAATATTTTAGTTTCCGCCTGTTCTATTATTTTTCCTTGTATCTTGATGTTATGCCTTTTCTCCTGCGATTATCATTGATTTAGTCTTTTCTATGTCTATTTTCATGTTTATCTTTTGCAATTTCCTGGTTTAAGATTTCTAGGTTCCTTTGAAGTTCATTTTCTGAACCCGCTAGTATTGCCATATCATCTGCAAACATAATTTCCCCATCTACTATTACGGTATTAATTGTTTGTTCTACCACCATTTTAGTTAACCTTATTATTCTTTCCGGGATGCCTACATTTCTTAGCACAATATACATATTGCTTCTGTCTATTGAATCATAGGCCTGTTTATAATTCATTGAATAATAGGTGTAAAGCCAAGTTTTATTCATAGCTGTTTTAAATCTGTTTAAGGGTGAATATTTTGGTCTATAGTGCATCTTCCTTTTCTAAAGCCTCCCTAATATTCATTAATTTCCTTATCGCTAAATGTGTGTAGTTTTTTTCTTATAATTAATGCTAAAATTGTATAAGTTACGTCTATGAGTGCAATGCCTCTGGAATTAGAGCATTCTATCAAGTCCCCTTTTTTGAGTATTGGACGGATAACTGCTTTTCCTACAATCCTTTGGTATTTCTTCCCCCTCCCATGCTTGTCTTATTAAATTTATTAATGCGGTTTCCAGGTGCTCTCTCCCGTTTTTCCAAATTTCCACTAGAATTCCATTCTCACTTCCAGATTTATTGTTCTTCAATTTTAATATATCTTCTTTGATTTTGGCTTTTGTTGGCTTCTCCATTGAGTCATTTCCTTCCGCATTCACTTCCATGTCTTCGTCCTAAGTCTGCGTTCTCTTCTAAATCACTTAGCAGTTCAGAAAAATATTCTGCCCACCTTTTTAGTTTCTCATGTGATCCCCCGATTAAATCTCCATCTTTGATTTTGACATATAAAGTGTGTTTATATTCCCTTACTTTGCTCTTATTAGCTTGCTGATAGAAGCTTCGGATATTGTTTGCTATCATTTGATCTTCTGTATCAGTGGTCGCCAACTTTTTCAATGTGTTGAGCTGCTTTGATAATTTTGGAACAAACAGTGAGCTACCTAGTCGTAAGCGACGTAAGCCAACCTAAATGAAATAATGCACAGTTATATTCCACATAGATGTATTTATTTTACTAATACATACTAATACAAATAAACTTATAACTAATACATACTACATAACTAAATCCATACCTACCAATCGTAGGTGTTTGAAAAATAAACTAAATTTTTATGCAGCCACAATGGCATGTCACCTACAATTTAATAAAAGTGAATAAAAATAAAAAAGTAACGCACTATTTTAAGCAAAAACATGTGCAGATAAAAAATGCATGTTCAATGAGAAGGCCGACACTCAGACTCATCGATATTTTTTTTAATGTTTGCAGTATAGTTTGATACAACCATTCGAATACAATTATTCAAATGTTCATCCGTAATTCGATTGCGGTATTTGTTCTTAATTAACTTCATATTGAGAAAGAAGATTCACACAACTATTGAACTAAATAACGTTACTTCGGCAACACGACATAGAACTGAATATTTGTCTTTGCTTACTAAAGACCAGATACATTTTGTATTTGAGACTAACGATTTTTAAGCTAAATCACTTTGAAACGCAATCACCTCAATTTCTGTTGCAGCGATGTCTTCGCCAAAGTTCTGCATAACACAAGTTGCAAACTGTTGGATATCAATTTCTATGAAGGGTGAAACAACCAATTGCGCCACTAAATCAATTTCGTTGAAATCCTTAAAACGATTTTTGAAGTTATCCTTCAAGTTAGAAACTATTTCTACATGATATTTTAGGGTTCCAATGGATTTTCAGATATCTTTTCGGAAAGAATAGCAAAATGCTTGGTATCGCGGTTGATTAGGTTTTGTTCCAAAAACTCAAGCTTTTTGATAAATGCTTGTACATCAGAAATCATTTCCACTAGTTTTTTGTCTCTTCCCTGAAGCTGCAAATCATTTAATTCACGCTCACCGCAGTGTTGCCGCGGCTTGCGTTTATTATGAGAATTTGCGAAATTTACGGAAGCTTATATGATTTTTACACCTTTGTGTTTTTTAAAATATGTTGTGAGCTACCAGAATTGCCTTCGCGAGCTACCGGTAGCTCGCGATCGACGGGTTGGCGACCACTGTTCTGTATGTTGCAGTTTCGTTTACCAATTTTCCCTTTTCTAGATTGAAATATGCTTCTTTTTGATCGTAAAGTATATTGTGTTTGTGCAAGATAATAAAACCTGTAAATGACGAATTTTTAAAGATGTTGCTTGCACATTACAACGTTATTAACCACTTTGTTAAATGCTTGAAACATTTTTAGCAATGTTGGAAGTACTTTAGGGACTTGAAATATGTTATACTTACCCAGTTCAAATTGATTCATTCTTGTGTTGTAGTTTTGCTTAAGTTTTATGTAATCTTTTGTAGTAACTGTTACTTCTTTTGTTTCTTTTTTAGGAGGAATTTTAAATTATGTGCTCTATATCCCGGACCTAGTTCCACATATGTTGCCATTCTCTTTGGAGAAGCGAAAAACAAATTAACGTAGTTGAACGGGAAGAAGAAATAGGGCAAACTTTAGGTTATATTCTACTATTTGAATAAACAAAATTTAATGTTCAAAAAAGGGCCCAGAGAATATGATGAGTTAAAATTTAACATTGCATAATAACTCTGAAGAATGCAAACTGACGCAGACTTTAAAATTAAATTTTTTTGGGGCAAGCAGGAGTTTTCCGTTAAAGGCAGGAATATGTTGAAAAAGGGATCACAAGAGCAAAGGGGCTCTTGGAAAACATTAAAGTTGAAATTTTTGAAAGAGTTAAACAAAGATGTTAGTAGCTTAAAACTTTAAGAATAAAGGATTTGGACTTAAATTAAAAGTTTTTGTAGTGAACGGGATTTTCTTGATTCAAAGGCAGGAATATCGTTGGTACGTAATCACAACGTAGCAGAAGGTGTCTCATTGGAAAACATTAAAGTTGAAACTTTGGATGAGCAATTAAACAAAGATGTTAGTAGCATTGAAAACTTTGAAGAATATAGTAGTGACACGAACATTAAATTAGAAGCAGGGAAAATTTGAAAGGGCCCATTTTAAACAAGGTGTCTTATTGAAATATAAACTAGGAGCTGACGAGATCTCTTATAAGCTCGACAAGAATGTTTTTTGTCCTCAATGTGGAAAATCGTTTGAAACGATGAAACTATATTATCAAAAGGGGCGCTTTTCAGGGGGGGACTTCGTTCAGATATTGCGGGGGGAAGTTTGGGAAGGCGGGCTATTACATAACACACAAGGAAAACCCCTCGCGGGTTTTAAAAAGTCATTTTGTGAGAAGGGTAGACTGAAGAAACATATGTTAACACACACCATTAAAAAGCCTTTTGCTTGCGAAATTTGTGGAAAGTCATTTACTCAGAAAGGTGATCTGACAACTCATATTAAAAGATACACTGGTGAAGGGCCTTTTACTTGCAAAATTTGTGGAAAGTCATTTGCTCAGAAAAGTGAATTGACAACTCATATTAAAAGATACACTGATGAAGGACCTTGTACTTTGTAAAAAGTCGTTTACTATGAAGTATACATTGACGAATCATATTAGAAATACACACCGGGGAAAAGCGTTTTACTTGCGAGATCTGTAAAAAGTCATTTAGTCAGAAGGGTAGAGTGAAGGCTCATATGATAACACACACCGGTGAAAAGCCTTTTACTTGCGAAGCCACCACACCACTCAGAGTCACAACACCCCCCTTCATTCGCCACCCACTCCACCAGGGACACACCAATCCCGCAAGGTCACCCCACAGGTGCACACGCCTCTCAGGCCACACACCCACACGCAAATGATATACAGTGGCCAACGAATTAGAAACTTTAAAGTAAGAACGTTTTAATATAAATATTGTGATAGAATGTTTTTATTGTTTAGTCAACTTTTTTTATTTAGTTAATAAACAGACATATTTCAAAATAGTCACCAATTGTTAATATCTTATGGTTCCTCCTTATTTTTGTTAACTTACCTTATTCGTCTCTGCTCTCAATGCTATGGGAAATCTGTTCTTTAATATCCGGATCATTGTGCCATATTTCACCAATTCTTTCCTTAAGAATTCCTACATTTGGGTTGGAAACTGCTTTTTGTTTCAAAAGTGCCTAACAATTTTCAATGGGATTAAGGTCCGGGGAGTTACCACACCAAGGAAGAAGCGGGATATATTTTTACTCAAGGTACTCCTTGATAGATTAGCGGTATGGCATGATGTCCCGTCTTGCATAAAGGTGTATCCGGATCCTAGTGTGCTTATCTCTTGAATACACGGTTTTAAAACGCCATCCAATACCGTTAAGTACTGTTCTTGTCATATAGTTTTCGATCACAAATACCTGGAACCCGGACCTTTTGCTCTAATGTAACTCCATATCATCACTGAAGGAGGGTGTTTGACAGTGTTTACCATACACTGTGGTCTGTACTTTTCGTGAATTCTTCTACGAACGTGAATTAGAAACTTTAAAAATAAGAACGTTTTTAATATAAATATTGTGATAAATTGTTTTTATTGTTTGAATCTTTTTTTAATTAGTTAATAAACATATACATATTTGAAAATAGTCACCAATTGTTAATATTTTGTAGTTTCTCCCTTATTTTTTATTACTTCTTGTATTCGTCTTAGCATACAGAGAAACCATTTCTTTAATATCCGGATCATTATGCCATATTTCACCAATTCTTTCGCCAAGTTCTCTGTTTGGGTTTTGAAACTGCTTTACATTTGTTTTCAAAAAGTGTCCAACAATTTTCAATGGGATTAAAGTCGGGGAGTTACCACACCAAGGAAGAGAGGGATATTTTTTCCTCAAGGTACTTCTTGATAGATTTAGCGGTATGTGGTACAAATCTTGCATAAGGTGTATCTGGATCCTAGTGTGCTTATCTCTTCAATATACGGTTTTAAAACACCATCCAATACCGTTAAATACTGTTCTTGTCGCATAGTTCCGATCACAAAATACATGGGACCTGGACCTTTTGCCGAAATGCAACTCCATATACCATCACTGAAGGAGGGTGTTTGACAGTGTCTACCATACACTGTGGTCTGTACTTTTCGTGAATTCTACGAACATACACCGCACCTTCTGACAGAGATTGGAGAAGACACTCGTCACTGAAAATGATCTAATAAAAAAGTTTGTTTGGGTTTCTACCTCCAAGCAGGAATTATTTAAACACAATAATATTTATTTATCGTATATCTGTTTCCAGTCATCCACTGTATAATTTCTGTGACATTTAGCCCATTCTAGTCGCGCTTTTCTCATTTTTTGAGTTAATCTCGGCTTTTTGGCGGGGCGTCTGCACTTCAGGCCGGCTTCATGCAATCGTCGACGAATTGTCCGTGCCGATATGTCAATGCCTTGCTCTGTCATCGTGTTATGAATTGTTCTTAAGGATGCCCTACGGTTTTCTAGGGCCGTTCCAATTACTCTACGGTCTATCCGAAATGTGGTTTTACGTGTACGCCGGCAATTTTGTCTTCGAGTCATATTCGGGGGGATGTTTTCTTTCATATTTCTTCGTATTCGAGACACCGTAGCACACGATACCTTTGCTTTTTTAACAATTTCACGCTGACTGAGATTGGAATGTATCAACAATGTAGAAATTTCTACTTTCTTTTCAGTACTGATGTCTTTTACACATCCCATTTTATCGAGATACACGTTTAAAGGTTTTTCCACGATAAAAACTGTTTAAATAGATTAAACACGACTCAAAATATTCTACAAATACTTTGTTTATTGCAATAAGTAATTTGCGCGTAGTGAACTGAATTACTTTTATCGCTGGCGATAATAAACTGATGGTTTGTGACACAACGTTCTTTTATCTAGCTGTTTTAAAAAGAGGTGGTATACGTGGAGCAATAAATTCTTGCAAGTATTAGAATTGTGAAATAAAGGATTATAATGCTTTTTTGTTCGTTTAATCTTATTTTACTATTAATAGGAATTTTTGTTATAGGTTTTATTGAATTTTACCCCAAGTTTCTAATTCATTGGCCACCTACTGTACATACATAGATTAGCACTTCTTTATTCTTATTTAATTTTAAAAAATGACTAATACATAAAACTCAACAGAAATGGATGTATATTAATTAATATTAATAGAAATTCAGTAACAAGTTAAGGAACAACAAATTAATGAAAGGGTTAAGATCCAGCCGGGACGGTTGGTTTTTAATTATGCATGAAAATCGGAGTGTGCCTTCCTTCTTCTTGGATAAGATAGTGAAACCGTAAGCCCCGTATCAGTACGATGTTTGGCACGTTACAAATCCTTACCAGTTTTCTATATTCTCTTCTTCTATAATTTCTGTATAATTTTGAATGATGTGAGTATCTTCTATAACGAGTTGAGTGTGCTCTATTTTATTCTCTTGTTCACGAATTGTATTATTATTTGAAATACTCCCATGTATAGTATTTTGGCAATACTTACAAAAAGCTCTACTATTTTTTACATATTACCCATTTAAATTTGATCAAAAGTGTTGAACATAACAAGACTCTCTAAAACAATAATTTGTAATCATTAGTCTGGGCAAACAGCGGTAACAGTCAGTGTAGTAGATATGTGGTGCGGAGTCGGCGATTATTTATTTCACGCGCTCACAGCGTCAGTACTAAATCGATGCTGTATGCGAGTAGGTCTGTGTATATGTAGGCTGTCGTAACTTATTTCGTAATTGTACGCTTATGTTTGCTTTAAAAATGTCGCAGTTAGGTACGTCGCGAAAACGACCAACGTCAGACACAGTTAAAAACTTTATAGTGGACATGCCGGACCTAATCTTTGATGGCGCTAAAATTCAATGTCTAGTTTGTAAAATCCCTTTAATGTGTTGGTCCAGAAGCCGTTGTGAACGTCACATCGAAAGCAAACAGCATTCTTCTGCAAAAAGTGGCATATCAGACCAAGAAAAATTTACATTTGATTTATGTGTTACTCTTATTTTACGTAATCTATCGTTTCGTTTACTAGACAAAGAAGCATTTGTCTCCTTCTGGAATAAATATGCGGACTGTAAATTACCTAGTCGGACATCGATACGAAATGTAGTGCCATTTGCTCGTGAACATATAGAAAAAAGAATGAAAACGGAATTGAAAGATAAAAAAGTGTGGTTGTGTGCGGACGAAACAACAGATCGTCAAAAACATTCTGTGGTTAATGTAATGGTACGTACAATGGAACCTCATCAATCGGCACCTTCAATTCTATTAGTCTCCAAACGAATACAACAGTGTACTGCCGAAGTAATTTCGGTTAGTGTTAAATACATTGGACAAGTTTGAACTTTCAACAAACCAACTGTTGATGTTTATGAGTGATGGTGCCGCAAACATGCTTTTTGTAGGCCGGTCTTTTAAAAAACATTGTGCTAACTTGTTACATATTACGTGTAAAATTCATGCTTTCAGTCATGTGGCAGATAGTATTAGAATTATTATTAGAAGATATACATTGCCCATTTTTACATAGAATAACTAATCGAAAGGCAACTCTGGCCATGGACGTGGTCCCGTATTCTGACGCTTCTCGTAGATCTAGATTTGTTAATTACATAAGTTTCGTAACTGGGTAATTGTACATTTTTACCAAATTGTATAATTGTGGATGCAGAATTCTGGGTGGACAAATGATTGGGTCTTTTATACTTAAGGAAGTCCTTACTGGATACGTTTACCTAAATTTTCTAACGTATTTCCATTTCTTTTAGATGCACCGCTGGCAATTCGCCGTTAGGCATGACGGGTGCCCGGCGCATTTTGCGGTATATTGGGACTTTTTAGATAATGCTTAAGCTAGTAGGTGGATAGGACGAAGAAGTGTATTTCCATGGCCAGCTAGGTCTCCGGACTTAACCTGCTTAGATTTTTGTTTGTAGGGAAGAATAAAGAACCTCGTCTTTGCCACCTAGCCCATTATAAGAGAAGACATGATTCTTCAAATAAGAAATGCAATTCGAAGCATTTCACGGGTAGAAGTCGAGACAGCATTTGACAGAGAATAGAATCATGCATAAAAAATGATGGAAGACAGTTCGAACATCTAGGAAGCTACTGATAATTCATTTATGTTATATTCTACAAAGGGGCATCGCAGTGCTAATTAAATAATAATATTGTTTTTCGAAATTCCTATAGGTTAATCAAATTTTTGTTTATTTCAAGTTGAAATCGTTAGAAAAAATGAGAGTTTATTGATGAGGCATTAAAATAAATAGTTATCTTTGTAATAGCGTATATCATTTTATTTTTACTAATATGGTTATATTTAGAAATTTAAAAAAATTGTAGACAATCGGCAAGACCGGGTCGTCCGGGTGTAATAAATATTTACATTTTTTCGTTAATATCTCCGGTTAGAGAAAATATATCGAGATGCGGTTTTCACCGACATCTTGAGTTTGTAATTCCCTACTTTTCCGCGTGAAAAGATAGATATCGTTCTAGTTAAAATTTTTGCTAAAAGCCGCTTTATTTATTATAGTCAGACAACGCCCTCTAGTGGTGAGCGTACAATTTATAAGAAGTAGACTAAAACTGCATTTCATAGCAAACAACAGAGAGTATCGGCACACTCCTCACCACACAAAATATTACTAATTAATTCGGAACAGCTGTTTCAAAGACTCACTGGGCCCCCATTTTCAACCGAGTTACCGAATAAATCAGATTTATTCGGTGAGGAGTGTGCCGATACTCTCTGCTGTTTGTCATACTACCCCACAGTCCTTGCTATCATTATTGCATTTCATAGATTGAATAAAGCTCTTTTAAATGAGGCCAAGATTGTTAAAATCGGTTAAACCTAACAGGAGTAACCAACATTTATTTAAAAAAGCAATTGGCGTCTCCCCACTACTTTACTTTAGAAGATATAGCGCGCCGGGCTACCAGTCTCGGGGTATCGGGTTCGAACCCCGGGCCCGTCACTCTCAGAATAAGGTTTTCCGTAGTTTTCCTTGCTCCAAATTTGGCGAATGCTGGGGGTAAACATCTTAAGACGCTCTACGGGCGCAGGCGTAATAATATCTAGAGTAACCAAAACTTGCGGACTCGCATAGGCGTCGGTATTACGGGTTAATATAAGAATACGAAAAATTCATAAATAAACTTACTTGCTAAATATTCAACAAATTAGAGGCATCAGGATGTGAACTACTGTAAACTTGCATCATTGCATATGTATCCGCAGTTACTTCTTTAAACCTTGTGCGTCGACAAGAAAAAATATTCTTATACATAGAAAACGATCTCTCCACATCTAAGGAAGTTACATTTGCATGTAGAAACTGTTTTTCAAAATCACTTAAAAGTTCACTATTCTTACACTTATTATAAACGGCCTCTAAAGTATTAAAATCGGGATTTTTCCTTAAAACATCTGCCAACTTTTGACTAGCACATAATCCTGGCCTACCATTTAATGTGTGTAATTTATTTTTTACACTCTCCACTATGTCTAATGATTCCTGCAATGAAAATTCAGTACATTGTAGCTTTCTGATGGCATCTAGTAATACTGTATAATTGGTACATATTGTTGTTAAATCTTTTAAAAGTTAAGGAATTTGAAATTCTCTTTGACTTTCTCTAATTGCTTTGGATTCATTCCGATTAAATCGCATTATAACTGATTGAATTTGTTGAAAATGGATCAAATAGTAAGAAGCTGCTGTTAGCCAAGTACCCCATCGCGTTAAAATTGGTTCAGGAGGTTCTGGAATACCTGGACAAAATTTACGAAATTCTTTTAAACGTTTAGGAGATTTACGAAACACTGCTTTAGTACTTCCAATCATCCGATCAATGTTTCCGTAATGTTGTCGAACAACTTCACCAACTAAATGCAAAGCATGCAGCACGCAGGTTATATGTATTAAGTTAGGAAATATATGTTTTAAGGATCGCCCAACACTTAACATCGTTGCTGCACTATCTGTCACAATCATCACAACTTGATCTTGGGCAATTTTAAATTTTTTCAAAGCGTTCATTATCACTTTTTGAATATTTTCCGCGGTACATTGTTGAATACGTTTGCAAGCTAACAAATATCGAGATGCTGTGTTCTCGCTAGATAAAACGCGAGCTATTACATTCACAATACTGTTTTTCTTTATATCGGTCGTCTCATCCACGGTAATCCATATTTTTTTGGAACACAAATCACGTTTACACACATTTTCTAGCATCTCTTTCATTCGCGGCAAATGATTCTGTAATTGTGTTTGTGAGGGTAGTGGGTACTTTGGAACGTATTGTCGCCAAGACGTTTTAAAAGCTGCTTTTCTCACCAACGACAACGGAAGATTACGAGAGGTAAACGTAATTAATAAATGTATGAGGAATAGTGTATAAGGTATTTCAGTTCTTGCATTTCTCATATGCTTAATACCATTGACATGCCTCTGGCAATCAGTTCTGTCCAATGCAGCCAAACGAACATTGCATATTAAGCAAAAAACTGCACTACCGTCATATTTTAAATGGGGAAAAAGTGACACATACTTATGTACATTAGTAGCAAATCTATTACGAGGCATTGTTTTCTTAGGTATGTAAATATTAGTTCTATATGAAACGATACACTAATTATGTACTTGGTATAATACTACAACACAAAAAAAACACCAGCTATATTTTAAAAAGCGACACGTAAGTACATAACCTTGACCGTTCGACTAATCTCTGCAACAGCTCAACCGGTACTAAAACGAAATCTCTCTCAGCGCGGTTTAACAAGGTCGACACTACATGCCTGCTTCTCTACCGGTTTAGTTTATTTATGAATTTTTCGTATTCTTATATTAACCCGTAATACCGACGCCTATGCGAGTCCGCAAGTTTAGGTTACTCTAATAATATCTCATAGCTGGCCGATGCCCCCCGTAATTGGCGAAAGCTGTTGAGGGATGTGAAGGCATGAATTATTATTATTAAGATATGGCAAAATGTGTTTAACGCAGAAGAAAGGGAATTAGATTGGGAATAAAATGCATATATTTTCGATAACTCTTAATTATACAAAACACGATGAAAACTTTAATTTTATACATAGTCGTGACAGTTACGCCATCTTCCGGCCATCTTACAAACTTCAAAATCATTTCCAGTGTTTTCTTTTGGCCACGTTTATTAAAAAATCATTTTTCTCGGAAGATCTGCGATTACTTGTTTCTGAGATATAACCAGCTGCCATTCTTATTTGGCCATCCGGTACATGCAGCTTTGTATGGTCCGTTAGACTTCCTCTTTGATATGCTGCTTCATATGGCGTGTTAGATTTAATAAACTCGTAAATTTAGCCGAACACAACTCACAAGAATAAGGGCAATCCCCCATATGCACTGCCATGTGTTTTCTTAGCCTTCTAGAGAAGCCAAATGATTTTTTACAAATTTCACAAGTAAAAGG
Organism: Dynastes hyllus; assembly: GCA_029619255.2. Lineage (NCBI taxonomy): Eukaryota > Metazoa > Arthropoda > Insecta > Coleoptera > Scarabaeidae > Dynastes > Dynastes hyllus. The sequence goes on along the minus strand of JAROYC020000003.1, from coordinate 1,729,935 downwards.
TTTTTCGCCGGTGTGTATTTTCATATGACATGTCAGACCACTCTTCCAAGTAAATGATTTTTTACAAACCTCACAAGTAAAAGGCTTTTCACCGGTGTGAAATTTAATATGAAGTTTTAGTCCGGTAATGCGAGAAAATGACTTTTTACAAATTTCGCAAGTAAAAGGATTTTCACCGGTGTGACATTTAACATGAATATCTAGTACACTCTTCCGAGAAAATGACTTTTTACAAATTTCACAAGTAAAAGGCTTTTCACCGCAGTGTATTTTAATATGTCTCGTCAGTCCACACTTCTCACTAAATGACTTTTTACAGATCTCGCAAGTAAAAGGCTTTTCGCCAGTGTGTATTCTAATATGATTCATTAGTGCATGCTTCGTAGTAAACGACTTTTTACAAACCTCGCAAGTAAAAGGCTTTTCACCAGTGTGTTTTTTAATATGTTTCTTCAGTCCATCCTTGCCACAAAATGACTTTTCACAAATTTCGCAAGTAAAAGGCTGTTCACCAGTGTGTATTCTAATATGATTCGTTAGTGCATACTTCACAATAAACGACTTTTTACAAACTTCGCAAGTAAAAGGCCTTTCACCGGTGTGTGTTTTAATATGAGTCGTCAAGTTGGCCTTGTCAGAAAATGGCTTTTTACAAATTTCGCAAGTAAAAGGCTTTTCACCGGTGTGTGTTTTAATATGTCTCTTCAGTCCATTCGGCGCACAAAATGACTTATTACAAATTTCGCAAGTATAGGGCTTTTCACCGGTGTGTGTTCTAATATGTTTTCTCAGTCCTTCCTTCTCACAAAATGACTTATTACAAATTTCGCAAGCAAAGGGTTTTTCACCGGTGTGTGTTCTAGTATGTACCATCAGATTGTTCTTGCGACGAAACGTCCGCCCGCAATATCTACACATGTGAACCTTCCTGAGCCGATGCACGCTCCTAATATGATGATATAGTTTCTTCTTCTCGAACGATTTTCCGCAGTGAGGACAAAAAACATTCTTATCGAGCTTATAAGAGATCTCGTCAGCTCCTAGTTCATGTTCCTGTTTAAAACTTTATCGCATTGGTCGTTCAAATTTTCAGTTTTAATATTTTCCAATAAGACACCTTGTGTTGCATTGGGGTCGCTTATCAAAGATATTCCTGCTTTTGAATTACGAAAATCTCCCGTTTGAATTACAAAATCTTCTAGTTTAATGTCTGTGCCACTATTATATTCTTCAAAGTTTTCAGGACTACCAACACCTTTGTTTAACTGCTGATACAAATTTTCATCTTTAATATTGTCCAATGAGACATCTTCTGCTGCATTAGCGCCACTTATCAAAGATATTCCAGTTTTTGAATCAGCAAAATCTCCTCGAACTATAAAATCTTCTAACTTAACGTCTGCGTCACTTTTACATTCTTCACAGTTATTACCATAATGTTCGTGTTCATGCAACTTATCACATTCTGCGGCCATTTTTGTGAACGAATTTACAGAATTTTATTTATTGAAATAATAGGAAATAACCTAATATTTGGCCTATTTCTTCCATAATTACATTAATTTATTTTTCGCTTCTCCAAAAGGAATGGCGATGTATGTGGAACCAGTTCCGGAATGTAAAGCACATAATTTAAACTTCCTCCTAAAAAAGAAACAAAAGAAATAACAGTTATTGCAAAAAATTACATCAAACTTAAGCAAAACTACAAAACAAGTATGAATCAATCTGTTGTCCACCAAGTACGTAAGTGCTTTAAGATACGATCACATATTTCCAGTAATCCTGTACGGTACGGCTCCCATTTCATACAACTGTTGTTTATATCTTTGATTATGGCGATTTCACGCATTTATAAACATAATTTTGGCGAGTTTCGCATCTGTATATTATCTAATTTGTGTCTTTAGTAAATGCAATAGCACAGATTAGATACTGTGCACATAGGAAACGGAACAAATTCCTAGTTGTAAACATTAGCCTGGTAACCCCATTCACAAAATGGCGACATAAGTACAAGGTCACGAAATTTGCTTGCCCGGGATCAAAAACGCCGGCAGAGAGCTTCCAATCGGTATGGTATCTAATCTGCGATAAAGATGTGGTCATTCCTTGTGCAGTATTTCTTCCTTGATGAGCGGTTAGCAAATTCCTTTAAGAAAGTAACTTTGTATGAAGTTAAAACATCTCTGATGACTATCCTTAAATTCTTGAGTTGACTTTTGTTCTTAAAAAACCTTCTTCTTCAGCGAGTGACTCATAAAGCCCATAATGATACGTCTACTACCCCCTTCCTTGGCCTTAAGTTGATGACAGACATCCACGTTGGTAACCAAGACACTGACTTTAACTTTCTCCTGACAAAGCTTCATAATTACCTCATTCAGGTCTTCTTTACGTTGTTAGTGAATTCCATAAACACGCTGCACGAATTTCAATACACATTTTATTGAAAAATTCATCAGTAGTCTATCTAGAATTTTTTGAGAGATAGGATCCTTATCAATAGAACCACTACTTGTTTTATTATCAAACACTTGTATAATAATAATAATAATAATGTTTTATTTCCCAAAATTACAGGAGTTATACAAAAAATAATACTATAACATATTTCGAATAGAAACAAAATTTATGAGAGCTTCGCGCCAGGTTACAAGTGAGGTTGCCGCGCCCACAACGCGACGTATGTATGCAGATGATATGCATGCAAGTGCTTCTAAAATTCATACAGCTACATGTTTTATAATTTTTGCGGACATACCTAATTGCATTATAAATCACAGCTTCAGATGTGTGGTTCAAATAAAATGATTTCTGTTGAGCTTTATTGAACTTCCTGTGATAATGGTAGACCACTAAAAATCAATTCAGGTATTGTTACAAAAAAAGAGTATTAAATTTATCAGGTGTTACAGTCCCTGGCCATATTACTTGAAACATGTCATAAATCAACCCTTTACCTGGAAATTCCCATCCTATTGTAGGGGATAGTGAATATTTCAACTTACTTTTGGAGTTCACAGTTTAGAGAATGCATCGATTTTTTTAAAATATTTCGTCATAACCGATAGCAAAGTTGTGGAGTATCGTTAAGTGTTTTGTGTTGATATGTCGTTATTGCAAAGGTAAAATTGTTATTCTGTCTCTCTTTAATAATTAATTATTTGGAATTTAAAAAAAATTGAAATATTTGGGTTTTTTTATAAAAAATCCCCGGAAAGATTTAACAAGTGAACAAAAAGCTCTTCACAATCAAACAAAATTAAAACCAAAAATTGAAAAATTACGAAAGTATCTTCTTCTTCTGTATCGCGTTTAGCTAGAAACTTAAACGAAGGAGCTCCCAATCGCAAAAAAGGGGGTTTTGCGGTCGCAAAAAAAAAACTTCAAGAATCGACCGTGAAATTGCATCAGGCTTTGGAAAGTTTTGCTACAATTAAAATGATTAAAAAAAATTTAAAGGGGGCCGTTTCAGCAGAACTGCGGCGCCGATGGCCCAAAATCCCCTAATCCCGAAGAAATGTAAAAAAGGCGCGTTTAACAAAAAAAATTAAATCGCTCGTCCAACTTTGAAAGAGAATATCGACATTTCAAGACGAAAATTTGGGAAAAAAGGGGAAATTAACAACATGATTTTTACTAAATTAATTTTTTTGCATTTTTTAAAAGGTTTTTTTTAGTAATGCTCGCTCTGTTTTTCGACTTTGTTCGTAGACGACTGAACGTCTCACAAGCCCACGGATCTTCGAACAAAAACCCCCCCAGGTAATGATTTGGGAGTGATTAGTGGGCGGACCCGGGCCCCTTTGTTTTTTGTAGAAGGTACAATCGTCAAAAGCAGTTATAAATGTTTTAAAAAAACACGTTATTGCCGTATTTTAAGCGGAGTCGCATACCGACAGGAGGTATATTTATGGAAGTTTGCTCCTTGCCATGTGGAAAAAAGGGGTTTAAAAAATTCTTTGAAACAATCACATATTTTTTTACGTTGGCCCCGGGAAAATTTACCCGGGCCTCAATCCCCTCAGCGGGGAAACGACTAAAAAAATAAGGTATATGGAAGAGAAAACCCCATAAAGGGAAAAAATTTGAAGAATATAAAAATGGGGGAGAAGATGAAGATATAAAAAAGACAACATATCTTGCTTTAAAGTATGCCCCCAAAATTTAAGGGGGCTATTAAAAATCGTGGGTTATGGATAAAATTAATTTCTTTTTTAATATTTACATTTAATTTTACAATATTTTATAAATAAAAATATAATAAGTATAGTTTATATTTTTTTATGAAGAAACTACAAAATATTAAGTGTTTCAAGTAATTTGGCCAGGGACTGTATATATGTTGAATTCATTCTAGGAGTCCTATGATTTAAGTTTTTGTTTATAATTGACCACGCTATTAAGGCCGAGACACATATTACTGCACCGTGTCAAGACCGAGTGCTAGCCGTCATCCGGTGTATAATTGTTCCCCATCCCCCCCTGTATCTTTAAGTCCTGCGCCGGAAATTTAAGTTTATTTTGCGTTGACGGGGGTCTGGGTTTGAGAATAAAATGGATTGGGAGAAACTTAGAGGAAGTTCGCAATTTTCCTGTAATATACGATCAGGCAAATGAAAAATACAAGAACTCAGATTATAAAGAAAAATTTGGAAAAGATTCTGGTTTTGGGAAATAAAAGGTAATATTTATACAGTATATACAGGGTGTCTCCAAATGTTGGGACATAGCTTCTTGTCCTGGGATTAAAAAAAGAAAATTTAACCCAAATTCCTATCCAAAATGCCTTTAAGTTGGTACAAGACGGAAAGTTGTTTCTCCGGAAAAAAAACAAATACATTATAAAAAAAAAAATACAAAAAGTATGGCACATGTAATGCATTCTTTTATTAGTGGGAACTCATAGTCTTAAATTATAGAAATTATTCAACATGGCCCCCATTTTCTTGAATCATAGATTGATCCTACCAAAAAAATTTTCTGTACGTTCTGCAGCATTTGTCGATTATTTTTAATTTTTCTGAGCGTTTTGAATCTACCCCAAAATTCATTTTTTATATTTACACGGTAGAATACACCATCCTTAATGTTCCCCCCAAAAAAAGAATCCAATGTTTAGATCCGGTGGAGGCGCCCCCCGGGGTAATCTCTGCCCAAACCATCTAAGTATATTCAGAAGGGGGGTTGAACATTTTGAAAAGGGATTATCAAAACCACTACACCTTAAGAAATAATGGAAAACCTCTAGTAATTCCGGTAATGTATTCGAAAATTTATACATTGATCATTCAACCGAGGGAAAACAACGGGCCTATGAGATGTTCCCCATTTTTTCCTGCCCATATATTAAGTTGAAATTCCTGCTGAAAATGGCTTTGTCTGATAGCATGTGGATTTTCCTCTGCATACACATGTTCGTTGTGTGAATTTGTTATACCTCTTCGCGTAAAGCACGCTTCATCGGTGAACAGAATTTTACTATGCAAGCCCTTCTTTCTTGAATAAATCTGCAAAATGTTAGACGCGATTCGGGATCTGCTGGTAAAAGTTCTTGCACACTCTGACGGCGATACGGGCGCAAACTTTGCTCTTTAATAACCCGGTGCACTACATCTTTTGAAACTCCCAATTGACGAGATGAACCACGAGTACTTTTTTCAGGATGTTCTTCTAAGGTATTTAGAATTTCCTCTTCAACTTGTGGATTGCGAATTACACGAGGGCGTCCACGATCCACAGTTACTGATTTCAGGCTTCCAGTTTCACGAAGACGTCTCTCAATTCTTGCAAATGTTTTATGATTGGGCACCTGACGATTTGAAAACTTTCTTGGTATACTCTCACGCTTTGCCGACAATTTCCCTCACAAAATCCGAGAACCAGCAACATATCAGTTTGCTCATCATAGGATTACGCTGCAGCCATTATCGTCACTACATTCAACAAGAAACTCAAAAAAACAACCTCGAAATTATTAAAACACGTCCAACTACAAACAGAAACCAAACGAAGATCACAAAAATGCCAAATTAATTCTTAATTTTTACCACACTAAACTTATGTGCTTTTGCTTTTAGCAAACAAATGATACTCATTTGTCGTTAAAAGATATATTCCGGTTAACTAGATTATTCCTATCAAAAAAAGCATATCATCAGATCAGATTTTATTTTTTTCCGGAGAAACCGTAATAGTTATCAAAAATTACAAAGATACAAAAAATGTTCCTAAAATAAATATCTTTTTGTAGCAAACAATTGAAAGTTCTCAGCCCAAGCACTAGAAAGTTATCACCAAATTTGTATTGGACATTTTTAATTTTACACTTACAACCTACCGATGAAGACCAAAACCATCTCGAAACGTGACTTATGTCACAAAACACTCCATCCCAAAAATTATAACAATCCCAAAGCCTCCTACTTTTATACACAAAATTTTTTTTTTTTTTCCAAAACAACTTTCACGTCTTGTACCAACTTAACGAGGCGACTTTGGATATAGGTAAGTTGGGTTAAATCTTCTTATTTTAATCTTAGGAGTCTGTAGTTAAGCTATGTCCCAATATTTTGGAGACACCCAGTATATTCCAAAAAGTTTTTGGTACGTATCTTATTTATTTTTTATTTTACAAATATATTCAAATTTGTACCTAACATCACTATGTAATTAAAAACTATATATTCTTGCCTTTCCCTTTTTGGCCTTGCGGGAATTCAAAAAAAATCTTTCAGCTGTTCTCGCACTGCAAATGCTGCATTTGTTGACCTCGCACAAGATAAAATTGGTTTTTGGAGATTTGATGGTTTTTCGTAATTTGATGGTTTCATTTCGATCCTTTACCTGACCCCATGACAGAAAACCCCTCATTTTTTCGGAAAAAGGGTTGAAAAATACATTAAACCAAACAATCTTATTTTTCAGGGTTTCCTTGTAGAGTTCTTGTAAATATTTGGAATTCTTTCGGATATTCTTTTTGCCCGACTCAAACGATACTTGTATATACTTTTGTCATTCGTTGGTTTCCCTTTTATTCTCTTCACCCTGTATGTTTTTAATGGAACGCATCATCAGCTACAATAACCATTGGGAGTTTAATATCAGTTCCAGGTAAAGTTTCTCTTAAAATGTTAAGTGTATTGTTCTCCAACGATTTTCCAAGTTTTAATTTGTTAAAAAAAACCTCCATCAGAGTTTTTTCCGTAACCCCCCACTTTTATCGCAATAAAGTTGTAACAAGAATCAACCAGAGCCAGGAGCACAATGGAATATGTTTTCTTATAATTCCAATACTGACTTCTTGATTTTTTTTTTGGGGGCTTATATTGTTACATGCTTTCCATCTAAAGTCGCAATCCATTTTGTCAAAAAATCATCAACTATAGCATTCCAATCATTTTCTTTCGGTACAGGCATTACCTCGTGTAATAAAATGTCATTGCTCTACAGGTACTATGGATAATAGCTGCAACTGTCGATTTTCCTAATCTGTAGCTGAAGGAAATAGTTTTTTATAACATACCTTCTGTCTGCTTTTAATAACATGATTGTTACAGGCGAAATAGAGGAGTGCAAGAAAAAGTAGGCATCTATGTGTGACCAACTACGAAGGACCCTTCAGAAAAGAAAAACTGTTTCAGGACAGGCTATTGTTCGTCATTATAAATATAAGTATGAAGATTTGATGAAGTTCCTAATGCCTTTCATTGCGGAACGGGAGACAATGTCAAATATTTGTGACCCACAGAGAGAGTCATTTATTGTGGACACCCAAGGAGAAGAGCCTATTATTGAAGAAGAATGTGTGCGCCAGATCTATACGGTCGAAGAACATACGAGGGTGCTTTGAAATGTTCGCGAAATGAAAGGGAAAATGAGATTTTTTTTTATTAAATACGTTTTATTTTCTTCACTTCTTCACTTCATCCAACGATGCTTCAAAGCCATTATGCCATCACGAAAGTGCGATTCTTCAAGTCCTCCAAAATAGTCGTCGACTGCTACTTTTACTTCTTCTTCTGTGGAAAATCTTTTTCCCCTGAAGAAAATGTTTAGTCGTGGGAATAAATGGAAGTCAGAAGGAGCCAAATCAGGCGAATAAGGTGGATGTTGCAACAGATCGTACCTCAGTTCATTCAATTTTCTCATTGCTATCGCACTTGTATGGGGACGTGGATTGTTCTGATGGAAAATAATTTTACGCAAGCTAGGTCTTTTTTCATGAATTTTTTTTTATTCACTTGGTCTAGAAGTTTAGCGTAATATTCACTGTTTATTGTTTGGCCCTTGGGAAGATAGTCAATTAGTAATATTCCCAATAGGCTGACGCCATTACTTTACCAGCTGATTTCACGGACATTGCTTTCTTTGGTGGTGGAGAACTCCTATGTCTCCATTGTTTTGACTGTTGCTTGGTCTCAGGGGTATAATAATGAATCCAAGTTTCGTATGTTATAACAAATCGTCGGATGAAATCGGTTTTATTTGAATTAAAACGGTCTAGACTCTCTTGACAAATTCTCATTCTCTGAAGGTTTTGATCCTTTGTCAATATGCGCGGCACCCATTTTGCCGAAAGCTTTTTCATCTCGAATTCCACAGTTAGGATATGAAATGTTCTTTCATCTGAGATGCGTATATCCTTAGCAATTTCGGCGACCTTGCACGATCCTGCATAACCATATCGTGGACTTTTTCGACGATTTCAGGCGTCGTGGCAGTTTTTGGTCGTCCACTGCGCGGGTCATCTAGGCTCTCACGACTGTGTTTAAATTCCGTCACTTACTTATACATAGTCGTAAGTGATGAAGCAGAATCTCCTAAAGTATCCTGTATATCTTTATGAATTTCTGTTGCCTTCCAACCTTCTTTCACGAAATATTTGACAACAGCGCGCGTTTCAGTTTTATCCATTTTGCAAAACTCACACAACTAGCTTTATTCACAACATCATATTTGACATTTGTGCACAAAACAATTGGCGCCATCCATTGCGTATGTTTTAATCGAACTGATGCTGCCATCTGTGCTTCATTTCGCGAACATTTTAAAGCACCCTCGTACAAACGAAAATTGTGGTACCGAAATAGAAAATATGACAAATAGCTCTCAATTTTCTCAGAACGACAAGTTTCCAAAACCTATATCTGTATTGAAACGGCAAATTCAGCGTGGTCTAAAGCCACAAGAATCTGCATCAAGTCAGTTGATGGCTTACATTTTGGCAGAAAAAGAAGCTGAAAAGCTAGCAAAGAGACCAGCAGAGGAGATGGCACAACAAAACCCAGTTGATGCTTTTTTGGCTGGTATAGCACCTTCCCTTAACACTTTAAATCCGATACTATGAAATAAGGCTAAGGGTCGTATTTTTACTGTTGTGCAAGAGCTTGAAATGAGTCAGCTCCTTGCCAACCAACGCCAATGTATGGAGTGTAGAACCTCCTCAAATATCAATCAATCATCGTCAGCACCTTTATCGCTCTCAACACCAAACTCTACTCCTATACCAGATGAGACATCGACTTGCCCGAAACCCGATTTCTACGATCTCAATTTAGTACAAACTTCAGAACAATATTATTGAAGGATGTCAGCATTATTTTTTTTTGTAGCCAGAATAAGTAGAGAATATTTCCTTATTTTTAAATCAGAAATGCATAATAAAAGTTAATTTAGAAACATTGTTTATTTCCTACAACCTTATCCATTCTTTTTTTTTTTTCTTTGAAAATCGAAAAACTTACCTTAAACAAACAGCCAAACGTTCCTTTGGTGTAACTCCAAAATGTGCATTTCCTCTTCGATTTACAATTTTGTTTAATTGAAGGGAGGGAACGTGGAGCGCGTCATTCAAAGACATAGAATTTTGTCTCGCGTTCAAAACCCCCCCTCGACAGCTCTTTCTTCCGGCACTGTAAACCCCAAATTTCTTCCTTTTCTCTGTCTTCCTTTCTTTTTCTTCCTCTAAACGTGACATAATTCCCATTCACTATTACGAAAATTGCAACTTTTTTTATTTTAAACCGATACGTACGGTGCGTCTGGTTGTCAAAACCGACCACCAAATGAGAATGCGACAAGACGGACGAGTCTCGGAAATGTGTGGTTTCTACGTAAACGAGTCGCAACACGGTCATCGCGCGGCCATGACGCGGCCAGCACTCGGTCTTGACACGGTGCGGTAATATGTGTCTCGGCCTTTATTCGAATTTCTTATGAAATTAAAATTGAAACTTTTTTTGCATTATCCAGATGTTTACTGTATTCGATTTTATATTTCTTATATAAGTTATATGAATCTGGCGTTTTTATTGTTTGACTAATGACTAACCTGGGCAAATATGCGGTAACAGCTAGAGGCGTGGCGAGCGCATAAAAGTTTACACATAAAATAGAAAGGGAAGAAATAAATTATAAAACGTTGAAAACACCGTTTTAAAAGTCTTTCGTGAAATTACAAACTGATAATATTTGAATCATTGGATATGTTTCCCCAGCTGTTTCAGTCAAGTGAGTACGACGTGCGGAACAAATGTTTTTTAACGCCGAAAACGACCGTTCGACATCAAGCGATGTTATATTTCCATATTTAAAATAATCTTTGAAACAACTTAATGCATCTTCGCACGCACCTCACAAATTTGTCTTAATATAAGAAAATCGAGTCTTTCTCTAAAACACTTTCAAATTTTCGTATTACCCAATTTGTTTGCCTTCTACAGCGCATAACTGTGAGTGAACATTATTCACAATTTGAACAGAATCCGCTAGCGACATCGAAATATTTTGCAATTTTTCTATTCCCTCCGCTAGTCCGAAGTAATTGTTGTGAATAGTTTGTAAATCTCTTTTAACTTATCTTGAAATATTTCCTGGCTTTTCTTGATTGCTGCAGCTTCTGTCGGATTGAATTTTAGAATTGCCTTCTTTACTTGATCAAAATATTTATTGTAGTAAAACGCAGCCTGCAACCGTGTTCCCCAACGTGAAACAATCGGCTGTGGCGGTTCAAGTAAATCAGGATACAGTTTGTGAAATAGTCGAGTACGTTTCGGGGACTTTAGAAACACTGCCTTTGTACTAGCAATCAATGCATTTACTAGTGGAAAACATGTAGGAATCGTTTGTGCCGCAAGATTTAGAGTATGGATTTTACACGTTACATGTAAGAAGCTACCACTGTGTTCTTTAAGAGATCGGCCCAAAGAACGCATGTTTGCGGCACCATCACTAGAGCGGGCCAAATTGCGCCATCCAACAGAATCGGAATCAGGTGCAACGGCCGCTTATTGTAAATAGCGTATATGTGAGTCACAGCAGATATGTGTCTACCGAAGTAAGACAGGCGTAATTAAAATAATCTTTAGACTTAGTCAAGGAATCTGCAGATGTTCCATCGCACATTTGTCTTAATCTCGTGTAGTCCGGATTCTTTTTTAAAACACTATCGAACTTAGCTAAAACTCGTCCACTTGTTGCATCGTTTATACTGTGTAACAATGTACTAACTTCGTCCACGATTTGCACTGATTCTACCAACGACAATCCAGAATTTTGCAAATTTTCTATCGCGTCTACTAACCCTTTGTAATTGTTGCTAATATTCTTTAGATGTGTTTCAACAGAAATATCGAGAAACCCCTTCTGGCTCATCCTAATAGCTCTAGCTTCGGCAGGGACGAATTGCAAAATAACGGATTTGACTTCTTGAAAATGTTCATTATAATAAAAAGCGGCTTTTAACCACGTTCCCCAAGGGTAAGAATGGGCTGTGGTGGTTCTCGAATACCAGGGCATAACTTGTGGAATGCTCTAGTCCTCTTAGGACTTTTGAGAAACACTTTTTTTGTGTTTGCTATTAATGCATCCACCTCCGGATAACACTCTCGAATAGTTTGTGCCACAAGATGTAAAGCATGGACTTTACAGAATGAAAAAGTCCTTCACACTTTTCTTTAAGGGAACGCCTACACTACACATTGTTGCTGCACCATCGCTCATGAACAACAACAGTTGACTGGTTGACATTGAAATTTTTGTAACGTTTCCGAGAACTACGGCCGTAATTGCTTTACTAGTACACTGTTTTTAAACTTCTGCTGGCTAATAGAATTGCAAAATTTGGTTTAATAGGGGTCTAATACGCGCACTATTATATTCAAAATAGAATTTTTTTGCAATCTGTCGTCTCATCAAGACATAGCACAGCTGTTTATCTTTTAATTCGGCTTTAATTCGATTTTCAATGTCCTCACGTATTCGTGGAATATCTCTCCGTAACGCTGTCCGAGATGGTAGTATCCACTCGGTATTGTATTACTTAAATTTTCGAAATGCTTTTTTATCAAGTATACAGTGGTAGACCACATACCATAAACGTTAAAAGCAATTCTAATTGAAATTGACGTTGTTGTGACACACCATTTCTTTTATTTCTGTGGTGTGCGCTATTTACTTACGCTTTCACAATCACGTTTGCTCCAGCACAGTAGTTTCTTTTTACAAACTTTACAGAAAATTGTACTCCCATTGTAGTGTAAATCCACAAATTCACTAAGAAATTTATTAACTTTCGTAGGTAATGGCCGTTTATTTTTAATAGTTACGTTAGACATAATCACTAAAGCGAGCACACCGACGCTTGTTTCTAGTATGCCACGAAGTGGGGCAAACGTAACATCTGCAGACTCGTCATTCGTTGATGAATAGAGCGCGTCATCCGTAAATGAATAAGCGCGCTGTTAGTTCGTAGCCGTCGATGAATGAACTTTTTTTGTAGTGGCCCACTGTGAACAACGCCCTATTTATCAACGAACACCCAAACTGCAGGTGTATATTTGCGCGTCTTCGACGTAATAGACAGTGGTTTTGGTCTTCGTCCTAATAATTACATATTTAAATTACCTATGTTTACATACATATATGCGCCCGGCAGCCTGATTGCGAACCTGGCGCGTGGGGCTCTTGGCCCGCTCTAACCATCACTCATAAACATTAAAAGTTACTTAGTTGAAACTTCAAATTTGTTCAATGAGTTCAACACCACCTTTAAAATCTCATTGGCAGTACAATTTATAACTCTTTTGGAAGCAAGTAAGGAGGATGACGGTCGATGTGGTTCCATTGTACGTACCATTACATTAACCACAGAATGTTTTTGACGATCTGTTGTATCGTCCACACAACCACAGTTTTTTATCTTTCAATTCCGTTTTCATTCTTTTTTTTAAAAGTCCACGAGCAAATGGCACTACATTTCGTATCGATGTCCGACTAAAGGGAATTTACAGTCCGCATATTTATTCCAGAGGGGACAAATGCTTCTTTGTCTAGTAAACGAACGATAGATTACATAAAATAAGAGTAACACATAAATCAAATGCAAATTTTTCTTGGTCTCGTACGCCACTTTTTGCAGAAGAATGCTGTTTGCTTTCGATGTGACGTTGACAATGGCTTCTGGACCAACACATTAAAGGGATTTTACAAACTAAACATTGAATTTTAGTGCCATCAAA
>JAROYC020000003.1:1703235-1716312 GCA_029619255.2 Dynastes hyllus | reverse complement strand
TTTTTGGGCGGTTACAAATTCCTTTAAGAAAGTAACTTTGTATGAAGCTAAAACATCTCTGATGACTATCCTTAAATTTTTGAGTTGATTTTTTGTTCTTAAAAAACCTTCTTCTTCAGGAGTGACTCATAAAGCCCACAATGATAAGCTTACTACCCCCTTCCTTGGCCTTAAGTTGATGGCAGACGTCTACGTTGGTAACCAAGACAGTGACTTTAACTTTCTCCTGGCAAAGCTTCATAATTACCTCATTCAGGTCTTCTTTACGTTGTTTGTGAATTCCTTAAACACGCTGCACGAATTTAAAACACATTTTATTGAAAAATTCATCAGTAGTCTATTAGAATTTTTTGAGAGATGGGATCCTTATCAATAGAACCACTACTTGTTTTTTTATCAAACACTTGTATAATAATAATAATAATAATTTTTATTTCCCAAAATTACAGGAGTCATACAAAAAAAAAACTATAACATATTTCGAATAGAAACAAAATTTATGAGAGCTTCGCGCCAGGTTCAAGGAGGTTCCCGCGCCCACAACGCGACGTATGTATCCAGATGATATGATGCAAGTGTTTAAAATTCATACAGCTACATGTTTTATATTTTTGGGACATACCTAATTGCATTATAAATCACAGTTTCAGATGTGTGGTTCAAATAAAATGATTTCTGTTGAGCTTTATTGAACTTCCTGTGATAATGGTAGACCACTAAAAATCAATTCAGGTATTGTTACAAAAAAAAGAGTATTAAATTTATCAGGTGTTAATCCCGGGCCATATTACTTGAAAAGTAAAATAAACCCTTTTTTCCCAAATTCCCATCCTATTGTAGTGATATTCGTGAATATTTCAACTTACATTTAGCGAGTTCACAGTTTAGAGAATGCATCGATATTTTTAAAATATTTCGTCATAACCGTATGAAACAAATTATGGAGTATCGTTAAGTGTTTTTTGGGTTTATATGTCGTTATTGCAAAGGTAAAATTGTTATTCTATTTTCTCTTAATAATTAATTATTTGGAATTTGAAAAAAATTGAAAATTTGGGTTTTTTTATAAAAACCCCGGGAAAAATTTAACAAGTGAACAAAAAGCTCTTCTACAATCAAACACACATTCACAACGAGAAATTCAAAATTTCAGAAAGTATCTCCTTCTTCATCGCGTTTAGCTAGAAACTTAAACGAAGGAGCTAGCCCTCGACAAAAGAGGGAAAAATGCGGTCGCAAAGAAAAACTTTGAAGAGATCTGACCGTGAAATTTTCATCAGGCTTTGAGAATGATTTTTACAATTAAAAAAGATTCAAAAAAATTTACAAGAGAGAGGAATAGAGATTTCGAGCAGAACTGTCAGGCGCCGATGGCGCGAGAATCGCCTAATGGACCGAAAACCCGAAAAAGCCGCGTTTAAAGAAAAAAATTAAATCTGTCATCTAACTTTGAAGAAAATTGACATTTCACAGACGAGAATTGGGAAAAAGGGGGAAAATTAACAACATGATTTTTTCTGAATTAATGTTTGCATTATTTAATAGGTTTTCTTAGCGACGAGTGCTCGCTCTGTGTGTTAGTGACGAGACAATTTGTTCGTAGACGACCTGGCGAACGTCTCACAGAGTCCACGGATCTTCGAACTGTAAAACACCCTCCGCAGGTAATGATTAATAATCCTATACCAGATGAGACATCGACTTGCCCGAAACCCGATTTCTACAATCTCAATTTAGTACAAACTTCAGAACAATATTATTGAAGGATGTCAGTATTATTTTTTTTTGTAGCCAGAATAAGTAGAGAATATTTCCTTATTTTTAAATCAGAAATGCATAATAAAAGTTAATTTAGAAACATTGTTTATTTCCTACAACCTTATCCATTCTTTTTTTTTGAAAATCGAAAAATTTACCTTAAACAAACAGCCAAACGTTCCTTTGGTGTAACTCCAAAATGTGCATTTCCTCTTCAATTTACAATTTTGTTTAATTAGAAGTTGATGGAATGTGGAGCGCGTCATTCTAAGACATAGAATTTTGTCTCGCGTTCGAAACTCCCCCTCGACAGCTCTTGTCTTCCAGGCACTGTGAACCCACGTTCTCTTCACTTTTTTTTGTTTTGCTTTTTTTTCTTTCCCCTTTAAAGCAAGTGACATAATTCCCAATTCACTATTACGAAAATTAGCTAACATCCTTTTCTATATTTACAACCGATACGGACGGCTGCGTCTGGTTGTCGAAAACCGACTACCAAATGAGAATGCGACAAGACGGACGAGTCTCGGAAATGTGTGGTTTCTATGTAAACGAGCCGCAACACGGTCATCGCGCGGCCATGACGCGGCCGACGCTCGTCCTGACACGGTGCGGTAATATGTGTCTCGGCCTTTATTCGAATTTCTTATGAAATTAAAATTGAAACTTTTTTTGCATTATCCAGATGTTGTACTGTATTCGATTTTATATTTCTTATATAAGTTATATGAATCTGGCGTTTTTATTGTTTGACTAATGACTAACCTGGGCAAATATGCGGTAACAGCCAGAGGCGTGGCGAGCGCATAAAAGTTTACACATAAAATAGAAGGTGAAAAAAATTTTAAAACGTGCTGAAACACCCGTTTTAAAAGTCTTTTTGAAATTACAAACTGATAATATTTAATCATTGAAGTTTCCCCGCTGTTTAGTCAAGTGAGTACGACGTGCGGAACAAATGTTTTTTTAAAGCCGAAAAAGACCGTTCGACATCAAGCGATTTTTATTTATTTTAAAATAATCTTTGAAATAACTTAATGCATCTTCGCACGCACTCTTCACAAATTTGTCTTAATATAAGAAAATCGGGTCTTTCTCTAAAACACTTTCAAATTTTCGTATTACACACCAATTTGTTTGCCTTCACAGCGCATAACTGTGAGTGAACATCATTCACAATTTGAACAGAATCCATTAGCGACATCGAAACATTTTGTAATTTTCTATTCCCTCCGCTAGTCCGAAGTAATTGTTGTGAATAGTTTGTAAATCTCTTCTAACTTATCTTGAAATATTTCCTGGCTTTTCTTGATTGCTGCAGCTTCTGTCGGATTGCATTTTAGAATTGCCTTCTTTACTTGATCAAAATATTTATTGTAGTAAAACGCAGCCTACAACCATGTTCCCCAACGTGTAACAATCGGCTGTGGCGATTCAAGTAAATCAGGATACAGTTTGTGAAATAGTCGAGTACGTTTCGGGGACTTTAGAAACACTGCCTTTGTACTAGCAATCAATGCATTTACTAGTGGAAAACATGTAGGAATCGTTTGTGCCGCAAGATTTAGAGTATGGATTTTACACGTTACATGTAAGAGGTTACCACTGTGTTCTTTAAGAGATCGGCCCAAAGAACACATGTTTGCGGCATCATAACTCATAAACATTAAAAGTTACTTAGTTGAAACTTCAAATTTGTTCAATGAGTTCAACACCACCTTTAAAATCTCATCGGCAGTACAATTTATAAACTCTTTTGGAAGCAAGTAAGAAGGAGGATGACGGTCGATGTGGTTCCATTGTACGTACCATTACATTAACCACAGAATGTTTTTGACGATCTGTTGTATTGTCCACACACAACCACAGTTTTTTATCTTTCAATTCCGTTTTCATTCTTTTTTCTAAATGTTCACGAGCAAATGGCACTACATTTCGTATCGATGTCCGACTAGGTAATTTACAGTCCGCATATTTATTCCAGAAGGAGACAAATGCTTCAGTGTCTAGTAAACGAAGCGATAGATTACATAAAATAAGAGTAACACATAAATCAAATGCAAATTTTTCTTGGTCTCGTACGCCACTTTTTGCAGAAGAATGCGGTTTGCTTTCGATGTGACGTTGACAATGGCTTCTGGACCAACACATTAAAGGGATTTTACAAACTAAACATTGAATTTTAGCGCCATCAAAAATTAAGCCCGGCATGTCCACTATAAAGTTTTTAACTGTGTCTGTCTTTGGTCGTTTTCGCGACGTACCTAACTGCGATGTACAATTACGAAACAAGTTACGACAGCCTATATGATACACAGAACTACTCGCATACGGCATCGATTTAGTACTGACGCTGTGTACGCGCGAAATAAATAATCGCCGACTCCGCACCACATATCTACTACACTGACTGTTACCGCTGTTTGCCCAGACTACTAATGACATATATCGCAACCAGGTATTTTGTTCTCAGAGAATTATTTCCTTATAAGCTTTTAATCGGATTAGGAACACACCTCTTTAATATTACGAATACAAATTAATAATAAGAGTAATTTGCTTAAGAATTTCACATTTTCTTAATTTCTATAACGCCCTGTACATTTGAACGAAAAGTTCGAGCACTGTATTCAACGTCCCAAAATAAACAAAATCATTGATGAAAACTGAATAAAACAAAAAAAGAATTAAAAAGGAAGTTTACCAGAGTTGGATCCCTCATCTGAAGACATACTGTATATGCACCTTCATATGGTCCATTAGACTTCCTCTTTAATATGCTGCTTCATATGCAGCGTTAAATTTGATAAACTCGTAAATTTGGCCGAACAGAACTCACAAGAATGAGGGCAATACCCCATATGCATTGCCATGTGTTTTCTTAGCCTTCTAGAGAAACCAAATGATTTTTTACAAACTTCACAAGTGAAAGGCTTTTCACCGGTGTGTGTTCTCATATGACATGTCAGTCCACTCTTCCAAGAAAACGACTTTTTACAAACCTCACAAGTGAAAGGCTTTTCACCGGTGTGACATTTAATATGACTATATAGTCCACTCTTCCGAGAAAATGCCTTTTTACAAATTTCACAAGTAAAAGGCTTTTTACCGGAGTGTATTTTAATATGTCTCGTCAGTCCGCACTTCTCACTAAACGACTTGTTGCAGATTTCGCAAGTAAAAGGCTTTTCACCGGTGTGTATTCTAAAATGATTCATCAGTGCATGCTTCGCAGTAAATGACTTTTTACAAACTTCACAAGTAAATGGCTTTTCACCAGTGTGTTTTTTAATATGAGTTACCAGTTCATTTTCCTGAGAAAATGACTTTTTACAAATTTCACAAGTAAAAGGCTTTTCGATGGTGTGTGTCCTTAGATGTTTCTTCAGTCCATCCTTGCGACAAAATAACTTTTTGCAAACTTCGCAAGCAAAAGACTTTTCATCGGTGTGTGTTTTAATATGTCTCTTCAGTCTAGCTTCCTCACAAAATGATTTTTTACAAATCTCGCAAGTAAAAGGCTCTTCACTGGCGTGTGTTGTGATATGTTTCTTCAGGTGCGGGCTGGTGATGGGCTTTTCACCGGTGTGTGTTCTAATATGTATTGTCAGATCAGCCTTGTGATGAAACGTCCGCCCACAATATCTACACATTTGAATCTTGCTGAACCAATGCACATTCTTGATATGATGATATAGTTCCTCCTTCTTGAACGATATTCTACATTGAGGACAAAAAACATTCTCATCAAGCTTATGAGAGACCTTGTCAGCACCTAGTTTATGTTCAAAACTTTTATGGCATCGGTCGTTAAAATTTTCAGTTTTAATATTTTCCAGGATGACACCTTGTGCTACAATGCCATCGCTCATCAAAGATATTCCTGCTTTTGAATCAAGAAAATGTCCTGTATGAACTGTAAAATCTTCTAATTTAATGTCCGTGTCACTATTATATTCTTCAACATTTTCAATACTGCTAACATCTTTATTTAACTGCTCATCCAAATTTTCAATCTTAATATTTTCCAATAAGACTCTTTGTGTTACGTTATGGTCGCTTATCAAACATATTCCTGCTTTTGAATCACGAAAATCTCCCGTTTGAATTAAAACATCTTCTAATTTAACGTCTGGGTTGCTATTATATTCCTCACAGTTATTATCGTAATGTTCATACAACTCATCATATTCTATGGCCATTTTTGTGATCGCATTTAGAGAATTTTGTTTATTCAAATAATAGAATATACCCTAAAATTTTCCCTATTTCTTTTTCCTCTTCAACTATGTTAATTTGTTATTCGCTTCTCCAAAGGGAATGGCAATGTATGCGGAACCGGGTCCCAAATATAAAGCATATAATTTAAAATTCCTCCTAAAAAAGAAACAAAAGAAGTAACAGTTACTACCAAAAATTACCTAAAACTTAAGCAAAACTAGCATGAATCAATCTGAGCTAGGTAAGTATAACATATTTCCAGTCCCTAAAGTACTTCGAACACTGCTAAAAATGTTTCGAGCATTTAACAACGTGGTTCATGACTATGAAATGCGTAAGCAACATCTTTAAAAATACGTCATTTATGAGAAACATATTCCAATCTAGAAAAGGGAAAATTGGGGAACGGAGCTGCAACATATAGAATATCAAATGATAGCAAACAATACCCAAAGCTTGTATTAGGAAGTTAAAGAGAGCAAAGTAAAGGAAAATAAACACACCTTATATGTCAAAAGCAAAGACGGAGATTTAATCGGGAATCCACGGGGGAAACTAAAAAGGTGGGCAGAATATTTTTCTGAACTATGAATTTGAAAAGCACTGACCTAGACGAAGACATGCTAGTGAATGCGAAAGGAAATGACTTAATAGAGAAGCCAACACAAGCTGAAATCAAAGAAGTTATATTAACACTGAGGAACAATAAATCAAAAATGAAAATGGAATTCAAGTGGAAATTTTGAAAGACGAAGGAGAACACTTGGAAACCACATTAATAAATTTAATATGACAAGCATGGGAGGAGGAAGAAATACCAAAGAATTGCAGGAAAAGCAGTTATCCATCCAATACGCAAGAAGAGAAAGGACTTGGCAGAATGCTCTAATTCCAGAGGCGTTACACTCGTAGATGTAGCTTATACAATTTTAGCATTAACTATAAAAGAAAAGCTAAACAGGTTTAGCGATAAGGAAATTAATAAATAGTAGGAAGGTTTCAGAAAGGGAATGAGGACTATAGACCAAATATACACTCTTAAACAGATACAAAACAACAGCTATGAATAAAACAAACCGTGACTAAAATGGATGAAAATTACTTACAGGTACAAAAAAATGCGTCTCCTCACCTTGAAAGATAACCAGGAAACCTCAAAACCAAAATTATTTAAAACTTTGTTGGATTTGTTATGAAAACGCATAGAAAACGTAAATGTCAAAATAATACAGTCGACTAAGAAAATATCTGGTTAGACCTTAATCCAAAATTTAGCTTAGCTTAAATTTGATGATATATGCAAATATAGTTGGCATGCCTACAGAATCGGTACCACAGTATGGGGAGGGAAAATACAGGAGGCTACACTGCATTTTAGCGTTTAGTTTTTGTTAATGTTCATAGGTTTGTCTTAATGTTAACAACTGGAGATCCTAATTTCGGTACACAACTACACACACGCAAAATCAATAATTATGTCTTAAGTTTATTAAAAATATGTTAATCTACGAGCTCGTGTTTCAATCATAAACAACTAGCACCCGGCAAACTCCCACAAGGCGAGTTCGGGTATTCGTTCGGAGTAACTCTATTTACTCCAAATACCCTACTCCCTCTCTTTCGCGTTCGGAAATGTCGTAGAATTACTCCATCCCTTCGTTTAAGAGTACGGGTTGAGTAATCCCCTCCACGTGCTCTGTACTCTTGATCCGCTCCGAACAAATACCCGAACTCAGCTACAACAGCAACAGCCAGAGACAACAGACAGAGTTGTCTCTGATAATAGCACTATTCGCGGAGCACATGACTAGAGCGGGCCAAGAGCGCCACGCGCCAGGTTCGCAATCAGGCTGCCGGGCGCATATATGTATGTAAACATGGGTAATTTAAATATGTAATTATTAGGACGAGGACCAAAACCACTGTCTATTACGTCGTGAAGACGCGCAAATATACACCTGCAGTTTGGGTGTTCGTTGATAAATGGACGTTGTTCACAGTGGGCCACTACAAAAAAAAGTTCATTCATCGACGGCTACGAACTAACAGCGCGCTTATTCATTTACGGATGACGCGCTCTATTCATCAACAAATGACGAGTCTGCAGATGTTACGTTTGCCCCACTTCGTGGCATACTAGAAACAAGCGTCGGTGTGCTCGCTTTAGTGATTATGTCTAACGTAACTATTAAAAATAAACGGCCATTACCTACGAAAGTTAATAAATTTCTTAGTGAATTTGTGGATTTACACTACAATGGGAGTACAATTTTCTGAAAAAGTTTGTAAAAAGAAACTACTGTGCTGGAGCAAACGTGATTGTGAAAGACATATAAATAGCGCACACCACGGGAAATAAAAGAAATGGTGTGTCACAACAACGTCAATTTCAATTAGAGTTGCTTTTAACGTTTATGGTATGTGGTCTACCACTTCGTATATTGATAAAAAGCATTTCAAAAATTCTGGGGTACATACAATACCGAGTGGATACTACCATCTCGGACAGCGTTACGGAAGATATTCCACGAATACGTGAGGACATTGAAAATCGAATTAAAGCCGAATTAAAAGATAAACAGCTGTGGCTATGTCTTGATGAGACGACAGATTGAAAAAAATTTCTTTTTTGAATATAATAGTCGCGTATTAGATCCTATTAAACCAAATTTTGCAATTCTATTAGCCAGCAGAAGATTAAAACAGTGTACTAGTAAAGCAATTACGGCCGTAGTTCTCGAAACGTTACAAAAATTTCAAGTGTCAACCGGTCAACTGTTGTTGTTCATGAGCGATGGTGCAGCAACAATGTGTAGTGTAGGCCGTTCCCTTAAAGAAAAGTGTGAAGGACTTTTACATGTTACGTGTAAAGTCCATGCTTTACATCTTGTGGCACAAACTATTCGAGAGTGTTACCCGGAGGTGGATGCATTAATAGCAAACACAAAAAAGTGTTTCTCAAAAGTCCTAAGAGGACTAGGGCATTCCACAGGTTATGCCCTGGTATTCGAGAACCACCACAGCCCATTCTTACGCATTGGGGAACGTGGTTAAAAGCCGCTTTTTATTATAATGAACATTTTCAAGAAGTCAAATCCGTTATTTTGCAATTCGTCCCTGCCGAAGCTAGAGCTATTAGGATGAGCCAGAAGGGATTTCTCGATATTTCTGTTGAAACACATCTAAAGAATATTAGCAACAATTACAAAGGGTTAGTAGACGCGATAGAAAATTTGCAAAATTCTGGATTGTCGTTGGTAGAATCAGTGCAAGTCGTGGACGAAGTTAGTACATTGTTACACAGTATAAACGATGCAACAAGTGGACGAGTTTTAACTAAGTTCGATAGTGTTTTAAAAAAGAATCCGGACTACACGAGATTAAGACAAATGTGCGATGGGGCATCTGCAGATTCCTTGACTAAGTCAAAAGATTATTTTAATTACGCCTGTCTTACTTCGGTAAACGTGGAACGGTCGTTTTCGAAATATAAGAACATTTTTTCGTCTCGGCGAACATCCTTCACCGAGGCAAATGTGGAACTTATTTGATGGTGCAACTTTTTAAACAAGCCTATCCGCATTATTAAGAAGGATAAATTTATTTATTATATCTTTATTTACAGTTACATTATTAAGTACAACAGTTTCTCAGTTATTTCCTTATTACATCCCATTTACAACGCATACCGTTTTCAATCAAATAAAAAATCATAATGAAAATAAAAACACCTCAGCGTGTACATATATATATATATATAACCGCTCTAATTACTAAACATTATTATTGGTCAGCTTTTTTTTTACTCTTGTGTATTAATTTCGAAATATCACATATCTGCTGTGACTCACATATACGCTATTTACAATAAGCGGCCGTTGCGCCTGATTCCGATTCTGTTGGATGGCGCAATTTGGCCCGCTCTACACATGACTTACCGATTCCAGTGTTGCCAACCCTACCGATTTTTCCATAGATCTAGATTTTTTCTGCAATTTATGGTTTTATCCAAATGACTGAATTTTAAATTTAAAATATTGTTTTTGTTTTTCCATTGTTTTCGGGCAATTTAAGTTGGAAAATTTATTACTGTACATATGTATAAACTCCCTCTGCCTCTGCAATAACTAAGTTAAAGAAACATTAATTTCAACTCTTGAGAATTCCCGAAAATTATGTAAAACTCCTGAATCCCCAAAAAACGTTCCTCTGTTTACTATATTCATTGGTAAATTGCCAGTTTTTTTCTAACTTATAATGTGTTGTCTGGAAACAACAATATGGCATGCCGCCTGACTCGTTCTCATCATGATTGTTAGCATTGTTGAATTCTTGTTTGCACTTTTCTTTGTGTTAGGGATAAAAAGGTGTATAATTATAGACTTCTTGTTTTCCAAGAGAAATACCGGTTTTGGATGGCATGCACTAATGGTATAGTAATGTATTGGATGAAACAATGTTTGTTTAACTCTTAAACATCTTGAGCGCAGGGATGCCGATTTTCTGTCATACAATAAAACGCTCTTTTCTTTTTAAATTAATTTATTGCTATTCACAACGTTCGTTATTCAAAGTTACCAAAAACCCATTTTTTCGCTTATCTCGTCGTTGTTCTCCTACTTTGTTATATTTTATAATGCGTTATATACAGCCCTACCAACACGGTCGGTAAGTTAGGAATCTTACCTATAGAATTTGGCGGTTAATTTAATTTAAAATTGTCGACCTCATGAACGGAATTTTTATGAGGTTTGTAATAATGTAGTAGCAACATTAGAGAAATGTAAATTGAAATTATGTAATTGACTAGGTGCATTTGTGGATTATATCTGGTAGAGAGACATTGCTTTCAATAAGTTGCCACATTGCTTTTTGTTTGCTGACATGGAAACAAATTTTTCGTTATGTAAAAAGTTTTTTACATTTTTTAAGATTGGAAACTGTTTTGCCATGTTTCAAGAGTAAATAATCGATTTGTTACAGTTTGGAGAAAAGACCTACAATTCTGAAAAAGAGAAAAATTTCTTATTTTCATATGGAATTTGAATTGAAACTTTTTTGCATTATCCAGATGTTTACTGCATTCAATTTATCATTGGTACTTTGTTCTCAAAGAATTATTTTCTTTAATTTTTCATTAGACTCAGAAATTAAGCTTTTAATTGGATTAGGATCCAGCTTCTTTAATATTACCAATATAAATTAATAATAAGGATACTTTGCTTAAGAATGTGACATTTTAAAATTTTTATAACACCTTGTAGGTTTGATTGCAAGTTCGAGCACGTTTCAACATCGCACAATAAACAAAAACATTGACGAGGAATGATTAAAAGTGAAACATTAAAAACAACAAAGTTTGTGGGGGATCCCTCATCTGAAACACACTGAAATACATCTTCATATGGCCCGCGACTTCCTTTTTAATATCAGTTCATATGCCGCTTAGATTTGGTGAATTGAAAATTTAGGAACACAACTCGAAGAATAAGGGCAACCCCCATATGCATTGTCATGTGTTTTTTTCCCTTCCCGAAAAGCCAAATGTCATCTTAAAAATTCAAGAAAAAAGGTCTTTCACCGTGTGTTTTACCATATGACTCGCGGTCCGCCCTTGATAAACGCTTTTTACAAATCCCACAAGTAAATGGTCTTTCCCCGGTTTTATTCTAATATTTCATCAGAAATTTGAAAAATGACAATTTAAAAACTTCGCAAGAAAAAGGCTTTTCCCCGGTTGTTTCTTGAGTCTAGTTTATTTCCCAAGAAATTGCTTTTTACAGACCTCGCAAGTAAAAGGATTTCATCGGTGTTTTTTAAATTTGAGATTAGTCTACTCTTCTCAAAAAATGATTTTTTTACATCGCGAAGTAAAAGGCTTTTCACCGGTATGTGTTTTAATATGAGTCGCCAGTGCACTCTTCTGAGAAAATGACTTTTTACATACGTCACAAGTAAAAGGCTTTTCTCCGGTGTGTATTTTAATATGAGTTTTCAATCTACTCTTAAAAGTAAATGACTTTACAAATCTGAAATGGCCTTTCACTTTTTTCTAATATAGATCCAGTCCTTGCTCCACACAATATGACTTGTTACATATTTCGGAAGTTAAGGGCTTTTCACCAGTGTGAGTTTTAATATGAGTTTTCAATCTACTGTTAAAGGCAAATGACTTTTTACAAATCTCGCAAGTAAAAGGCCTTTCCCCAGTGTGTTTTCTAATATGCCTTGCCAATCCACTACTGTCATAAAATATTTTTACAAATTTTGCAAAAAAAGGTTTTTCCCCCCCTGTGTTTTCTAATATGTTCTTCAGTCCTTCTTTCCCTATATGACTTTTTACAAATTTCGGAAAAAGGGTTTTTCCCCGGGTGTGTGCTCTAGATGTATTGTGTTTACCCCGGGATGAAACGTCCGCCCAAAAATCTGCACTGAATCTTCCTGACCAATGCACGCTCCTAATATGAAAATAGTTTCTGCTTTCAACATTTCCCCACTGAGGACAAACAAAATCCGTTTTTTGAGCCCCTGTGAGCTTTTAGTTTATTTTTTGGTTTAAAGCTTTTATCGCATTGGCCTCCCAAAATTTTTAACTTTTAAAATGCTCCAATAAGAACCTTGTGGTACAGTATAATCCTTATCAAAATTTCCTGCTTTTAATAAAAATCTCCGTTTTAATTTCAAAACCTAATTTTAAATCTGGGTTTCTATTAATTTTTTCAGTTATTATCGTAATGTTCATCATATTCTGTGGCCATTTCTGTGAAGGCATTTAAGGAAATAATAGAATATAACCTAAAATTGGGACATTTTTTCTTCTTCTTCCTCAATACATTAATTTCCCTTTTTCTTCTCAAAGGGGAAAGGGAACGTCTATGGAACCAGGTTCAAAAAGAAATCCCAAAAAAATTCCTCCCCAAAAAAAAAAAAGAAGTAACAGATACAAAAAAAAGGAAACATGCAGCAGGGACCTAAGAAAGGGAATGTGCTGGTTGTATAAAATCATCCACATTGGGTAGATAAAAAGCTCTAAGGCATTAGGGGGAAAAAAACCAACAGTTGCCAGACCGATTTTCATATCCACTGGGAAAAATAAAT
>JAROYC020000003.1:1672912-1703135 GCA_029619255.2 Dynastes hyllus | reverse complement strand
TTTTCTGTCATACAATAAAACGCTCTTTTTTTTTTAAATTAAATTTATTGCTATTCACAACGTTCGTTATTCAAAGTTACCAAAAACTCTTTTTTTCGCTTACCCGTTTGTTCTCCTACTTTGTTATTTTTTAAAATGCGTTAAAACAGTCCCCCAATTAAACCTTAAGTTGGGAATTTTACTTATAAATTTGGCTTTAAATTTTAAATTTTAAAGATTGTCACCTCGTGAACGGAATTTTTATGAGGTTTGAAATGTAGTAGCAACATTAAAAATTAAAATTTGAAATTATGTAATTGACTAGGTGCATTTGTGGATTATATCTGGTAGAGAGACATTGCCAAAAAGGGGACATTGTTTTTGTTTGCTGACATGGAAACAAATTTTTCGTTTTTAAAAATTTTTTTGCATTTTTTAAGATTGGAAATTTTTTTCCCATTTTCCCAAAGTAAATAATATTTGTTACAGTTTGGAAAAAAAGCCCTACAATTTGAAAAGAAAAAAAATTTGTTTTTTTCATAGGGAATTTTGGGATTGAAATTTTTTGCATTATCCAGATGTTTACTGCATTCAATTTATCATTTATTTGTTCTCAAAGAAATTTTTTTTAATTTTTTCAAGACTCAAAATTTTTTTAATTGGATTAGGATCCAGCTTCTTTAAAAACAATATAAATTAATAATAAGGATATTTTGTTAAGAATGTGACTTTTTAAAAATTTTTATAACACCTGGGTTTGATTGCAAGTTCGGCACTGCATTCAACACCCACAAAAAAAAAAAACATTGACGAAATGTTTAAAAAGTGAAACATTAAAAACAACAAAGTTTGTCAGAGTGGGATACCTCATCTGGAGAGCACACTGTACATACATCTTCATATGGTCAAAATCAGACTTCCTTTTTAATATGCTGGCTTCATATGCCTAAGCGTTAGATTTGGTGACTTATGAATTGTGAACACAACTCGCAAGAATTAGGCAATCCCATATGCATTGTCATGTGTTTTCTTAGCCTTACCGAGAAGCCAAATGTCATCTTACAAACTTCGCAAGTAAAAGGTCTTTCACCAGTGTGTTTTACCATATGACTCGTCAGTCCGCTCCTTGCAGTAAACGACTTTTTACAAATCCCACAAGTAAATGGTCTTTCACCGGTGTGTATTCTAATATGATTCATCAGTACATCGCCGTAGAAAATGACAATTTACAAACTTCGCAAGTAAAAGGCTTTTCACCGGTATGTGTTCTCATATGAGTCGTCAGTTTACTCTTCCAAGAGAATTGCATTTTACAGAACTCGCAAGTAAAAGGCATTTCATCAGTGTGTGTTTTAATATGAGATGTCAGTCTACTCTTCTCAGAAAATGACTTTTTACATACGTCGCAAGTAAAAGGCTTTTCACCGGTGTGTGTTTTAATATGAGTCGCCAGTGCACTCTTCTGAGAAAATGACTTTTTACATACGTCACAAGTAAAAGGCTTTTCTCCGGTGTGTATTTTAATATGAGTTTTCAATCTACTCTTCTCAGTAAATGACTTTTTACAAATCTCGCAAGTAAAAGGCCTTTCACCAGTGTCTTTTCTAATATACGTATCCAGTCCTTGCTCTACACAATATGACTTGTTACATATTTCGGAAGTTAAGGGCTTTTCACCAGTGTGAGTTTTAATATGAGTTTTCAATCTACTGTTAAAGGCAAATGACTTTTTACAAATCTCGCAAGTAAAAGGCCTTTCCCCAGTGTGTTTTCTAATATGCCTTGCCAATCCACTACTGTCGTAAAATGACTTTTTACAAATTTTGCAAATAAAAGGCTTTTCACCGCTGTGTTTTCTAATATGTGTCTTCAGTCCTTCTTTCACACTATATGACTTTTTACAAATTTCGCAAGTAAAGGGTTTTTCACCGGTGTGTGCTCTAGTATGTATTGTCAGTTTACTCCTGCGATGAAACGTCCGCCCACAAAATCTGCACATGTGAATCTTCCTGAGCCAATGCACGCTCCTAATATGATAATATAGTTTCTGCTTCTCGAACGATTTTCCACACTGAGGACAAACAACAATCCTGTCGAACTTATGAGAGACCCTGTGAGCTTTTAGTTTATGTTTGTGTTTAAAGCTTTTATCGCATTGGCCGTCCAAATTTTCAACTTTAATATGCTCCAATAAGACACCTTGTGGTACAGTATAATCACTTATCAAAGATATTCCTGCTTTTGAATCGATAAAATCTCCCGTTTGAATTTCAAAATCTTCTAATTTAATGTCTGGATTACTATTATATTCTTCACAGTTATTATCGTAATGTTCATCATATTCTGTGGCCATTTCTGTGAAGGCATTTAAGGCAAATAATAGAATATAACCTAAAATTGGGACTATTTCTTCTTCTTCTTCCTCAACTACATTAATTTCCCTTTTGCTTCTCCAAAGGGAATGGCAACGTCTATGGAACCAGGTTCGAAATGTAAATCCCTTAAAAAAAAGTTCCTCCTAAAAAAGAAACAAGAGAAGTAACAGTCAGTAACAGTTAGTACAAAAAAATGGTAAACATGCAGCTTAGGTACCTAAGAAGTGCACATGTGCTGGTTGTATTAAAATCATACCTACATTGGGTAGATATAAAAGCTCTGAAGGCGATTACAGGGAAAAAATCCAACACCGTTGCCAGACCGATTTTCATATACCGACTGGGAAAATGTGAAATTAGCTATATCGCTATATGTACGACGGGAGAGCGAGGAGGGGATTGAGTGGAATACGATCGGTTCGTACGAGTCGTGCTAGTACGCTTCCAGCAATGTTGGGGTGTAGACCTATTGTTTGCAACAGCACACGTAATAATTTGAAATTATGGTCGCCTGGAGCGCGTTCGAAAATTCAGTAGGTAGTTCCCTTGTTACTCCCCTACCCGTTCGAAATAGCGGATAATTTGCTTTGGACAATGTTTACCCTACTTTTCAAATGTGGTGGATACCCTACTGTCACTGACACTTACCGGACCTCGGAGGTTGGGAAAAATTACCCGTCATGCGTAGTTACTTTATACGTTAAAAAAGCAAAACAAAACCTTTGAAGGATAAATGTGGAAGGGTATTTGTTGTAACATACATGTTTATGTAAGAATATAAGTAGTTAATATGATAAATGATAAACATTACGTTATATTTACATACAAAAAAGTAAACAGCGGTATACAAGAGAAAAACTTTTAATAGGAACAGAAAAAACATGCAACTGATGTACCAATGATTACAACCCGTTTCTTTCTTTGCAAATCCATATTATATCAAACGATAGAGGGCATACAATTAACAAATTTCAAAATATTGAAATCTAATCTAATAATAGTTGTTTTCAAAACTTCACCCTACTCAGCATCCGTCACCCGTTTGCGTTCGAATACTCAAGGTAGTAGAAATCACGTGACCATTACCTGTATTACCGTGCCTACCTTTGCAGTGATTTCAGACACCCCTGAAATGAAAGTTTCATTGATACTTACCGTTTAAAGATCTTCATTAAATCACAAACTTAGAGTATCTGTTAAATATTTGAAGATATGTTTCCACAGGTATTTCAGTCAAGTGAGTACGACCTGCGGAATAAATGTTTATTAATGCTGAAAACGACCGTTCGACATCTAGCGATGTTATATTTGCACATTTAAAATAATCTTTGAAACAACTTAATGCATCTTCACACGCACCTTCACAAATTTGTCTTAATATAAGAAAATCGGAGTCTTTTTTCCACTTTCAAATTTTCTTTACACCCAATTTGTTTCGCCTTCAAGGGATAATTTCAACATCTTTAAATTTGAATAATAGAGAATAAAAATTTTTTTAATTTTTCTTTCCTCCGCATTAAAGTAATTTTGTGTATTTTGTAAATTTTTTTAGCCATACTTCAAAATTTTTTTTTAGCGGTTCGTATTAATTTTTAAAAAGTATTTTTACTTGATAAAAATTTTTGTTGTAAACGCCTGCAAATTTTCCCCAACTTGAAAAACCGGGGTTTCGGTAAATCGGGGAATTTTAAAAGTCTTTTTGGGACAAAAAATCCCTTTTGAAGAACAAGTTTTTACCAGTAAAAAAAGGAATTTTTTGGCCCAAGATTTAGGTATATTTTACACTTTAAAGTGGCCCACTGTTTTCTTTAAAAATCCCCAAAGAAGTTTTTTTGGGCCCCCATTTTAAAAATTTAAAGTTGATAAACTTAAAATTTTTTTAATATTCAACCCCCCTTAAAATCTAGGGCAGTACAATTTATAACCCTTTTTGAAGAAAAGAAGGAGGGGGTCGATGTGGCCATTGAAAATTTACGTTAAAAAAATGTTTTTGAGACGTTGTTTGTCCAAACAACCACAGTTTTTTATCTTCACCGTTTCCTTTTTTTTCTATACGTTCACGAGCAAATGGCATACATTTCTTCGATGTCCGACAGGTAAATTTTCAGTCCGCATATTTATTCCCGAAAAAAAAGCTTTTTGTCTAGTAAACGAAAATAGATTACATAAAATGAGAAACATAAATCAAATGTCATTTTTTTTGGGCTCGTTCCACTTTTTACAGAAAATCTGTTTGCTTTCGATGCGACGTTGACAATGGCCGGCCCCACATTAAAGATATTTTACAAACTAGAATTAATTTAGCGCCATCCCAAAAATTTAAATCCGGCATGTCCACTATAAAGTTTTTAACTGTGTCTACCATTTCGTTTGGGTGAAACTGCAACATTTTTTAAAAAAACATAAGCGTACAATTACGAAACAAGTTTCGACAGCCTACATATGGAACTACTCCATACAGCATCGATTTAGTACTGACGCTGTGAACGCGTGAAAAAATCGCCGACTCCGCACCACATATCTACTACACTGACTGTTACCGCTGTTTGCCCGGACTAATCGGTAATCGTCGTGAGCTGCCGCTAATCCCTCCGCTTGTGGTGAATCACCCATTCTCGCTTACCGTTGTCGCATCCACGCTTCGCGCTAGACATTTTCTTTCCCTATGTGTATACAATCATATGTTAAATGTCAAATGTATAACGTAAGAGCGAGCGTACTATGATCACCCGATTTTATACGAACTCAGCGCATTTAAACGTGTACTGTGTTAAATATCAATGTGATATGTTTTGTTTTGAAAAAATTTTTAAAAAAAATTCCTTTTTGAAAAATTTTTCACGTACAGGGCAAGCCACGACTTTGCTCTCAACATTTCTGAAAAACATCTTGCTTTCCTAAAAAAGGTGATTATGCTAGCCGATCATAGTCGTTACTTACGATATATACATAAATCCTCAGCGTTTTGAGGTCAGCAGGCTGTGTTTCAAATTGGTTTATTCAAATTATATTGGTTTTATTTAAAAAAAATACTGTGTAATGAATAAAGCTGGCCACGAGCGGTACCGCGCAGTAGCGTAGAGTCGACCAGGCCTCGCGTTCCACAGAGTTATTCTTGAAGAGATTTTGCTCCCCGCAAATAATTTCGCTCATTTTTTTAAATAAAAATTAAATAACACGTGCTCAAACACTTACCATTTTAAGAGTCCTCCGTGGAATCACAAAGTGAATAATGTCTTAAATATCTGCAACATTAGATATGTTTCAACTGTTGTTTTGGGGAAAACTAGTACGGCATGACGAAAAAAAGCGTTTATATGCAGAGAACGAACGTTCTACATCTAGTGACGTAATATTTAATGTAAGTAAAATAATCTTTTTAAATAACTTAACGATTCTGTTGACGCACCTTTACAAATTTTCTTAATGTGCCAAAATCAGAATTTTTCAAAAACACTTTCAAATTTTTCTAGAACAGAAACATTTTTTTCTTTCAATCGCGCATAGCTGTGCGTGAACATGTTGCACTATTTGTAGAGATTCTTTTAACGGCACCGCAGGATTTTGTAATTTTTCTATTGGGTCTGCTAGCCCGAAGTAATTGTCGTGAATGATTTTAAAACCAATTTTTTAAACCCCCCTATCTTGAAATTTTTTGACTGGCTTTTCTGGATAGCGGCAGCTTCCTTTGTATCGAATTGTAAAACCCCCTTTTAATATTGTCAAAAAATTTATGATAATAAAACGCGGCCTGCAACCATCTTCCCCAATGAGTTAGAATAGGTTCGGGTGGTTTGTTGGTATACGGGGGCACAGTCTTGAAATTCGCGAATACGTTTGGGGTGATTTGACATATACTGTTTTGGGTATGCCCCATTAAAGCGTCTACCCCAGGATAAAAAATTTTCTGATACTATCCGCCACAAGATTGAGAGCATGAATTTTACAGGGTAATTTTAACAAATTAGCAGAAGGGTTTTTAAGAGACCGGCCTACAGAAAGCATTTTTTGCAGCACCATCACTCACTAACATCAAGAGTTGGTTTGTTGAAAGTTCAAACTTGTCCAATGTATTTAACACTAATTTTGAAATTACTTCGGCAGTACACTGTTGTATTCGTTTGGAGACTAATAGAATTGAAGGTGCCGATTGATGAGGTTCCAATTTGCGTGCCATTACATTAAAACCTTTTTTGATCTTTTTTTCGTCGACACATAACCAAAATTTTTGATCTTTCAACTCCGTTTTTTTTTTGTTCAATATGTTCGCGCGCAGATGGCATAATTCTTCGTAACGATGTTCGACTTGGTAATTTGCACTGAATAGTTATTCCAAAAGCAGATAAAGGGTTTCCCTTTTGTCTAGTAAATTAAACGGTATATTACATGCGATAAACGTAACGCATAAAAATAAAGTTTTTCATTGTCTCGTGCGCAATTTTTTTTGGACATGCTTTTCACTATTTATTTTCGTAGAAAAAATGTTGTCTGGGCCAACACATTAACGGGATTTTACAGATTACACATTTAATTTTAGCACCTTCATATTTAAGTCTGGAATTTCTGCAAAAAATTTTTTCGAATTTTTGCCCGACCGCGGCCCCAAAACGAAATCAAAATTTTTTCTAGGAAGATAAACAATTGCGCAAATGACCGGCGGAAAAAATGCCCTTTTCCCCTTCCGCAGACGAAAAACTCCCGGGTTCCTCTGGGCCCGAATTTAATTCAAAGTTTGCGGGCCGCTCTGGCCAGCGTTAGTAATGAATTTCCGTACTTGTTGGTGATACCTGCAATGTTTTTCTAGTGTTGTATAAGCGATAAAACCTTTTGAAACAATAAAAACGAGGTTTGTTATACTTTGTAAATAAAAGAAGAATATTATTTTTTTTTGGTTTCATATTAAAAAGACCGGTGAAACTATAAGTGTAAGTTTAAAATATCCTAGGCTTAAAAAAGATGCTTTTCCGACAAAAAAAAAACGATTATACGAGATTAAGACAAATGTGTGCTGGTGCATCTGCAGATTCATTAATTAACTCTAAGAATTATTTTAATTGTGCTTGTGTTACTTCCGTAGATGTTAAACGGTCGTTCTCAAATATTAAGAACTTTTTTTCCCTTGACAGGGAACAACATTCACCGAGACAAATAAAAACTTACCCGATGGCGCAAGTTTTTCCCCGGGAATCCTATCCACACTGTTAAGAAGTTACGTTTATTTATTATATTATTATTTACTTTTACGGTATTAAGTACAACAGATTTTTTAAGAAACTACTTTATTTTTTACGATTATTACATTACATATACAACAAATGCCGTTTTCAAACAAAAGGTAACTAATAATGGCCATAAAAACACTTCGTGTCCATATATTTAATTACCAAACATTTTTATTGCGCCAGCTTTTATTTTTTACACTGGCGTATTGATTTCAAAATATCACTTCTGTCGGCTGTGAGTCATAGGTACACTATTTATAATCCGCGGCCCATCTGACTGATCCGATTCTGTTGCGAAGACCGATTGTGTCCGGTTTGTTTATAAATTCCTCTACATTATAAAAGGCATTTTCTGATAAATGCTTTTTTTCTTTTGATTTAAACATTCGGAGTAGTAACGATTTAGCTTGCTATTTAGAGTGTATTGTTTTGTTAATACTAATCTATGGTAGGGAATCCTAAAATTTGTGAATGTTAGACTGGCATTCACATTTTATTTTGCTGATTTTAGCGAAAACCAAGCATTTATAGACGTAAGCTGAAGGAACTGTTAAAATGTTTAGTTTCTTAAGGACGGGTTTACAGTGTTCCCTATTATTTGTATCTACAATCGCTCTCATGCATTTCTTTTGGAGTTTGAACACCCTTTCAGTATGCGATGTACTACCCCAAAGTAGTATCTGGTATTGACGTTGTTGTAGAAATTGAAATAGGATATCAATTTAGCCGTCTCAACACCCGCTGTTTCTTCGATTCTTCTAATTTCGTATTATCTGTATTCCAGCTTAAATTAGGGTCAATGTATATTCCTAAAAGCTTGAGTGCTTGTGTGTTTTCCGGTCTCATTTCAAATGATATATTTTGGCATTTTTCCATGTTCAATTTCATTCGGTTAGCAAGATAGTAGTCTTGTGCTTCCAGTGTATCAAATTCCTCTGTTTCTTTCAATCCATCTAATGTGTCGGCTGTAAATATGAAGGTTGTATTATCCGCGAACATTGTGTCACAGATTGCGAGAATATGAGTCAGATCGTTTACATAAATGGGGAATGAAATTGGACCTTGTGGTACTCCGTATTTTAGACGTAGACCTACGATGCTCAACTATTACTATTTACTTTCCATCTAATAGGTAGGACTCTGTTAATTTCGGAGGATCCCATCTTATGCCAAAAAATTCTAACTTATCAAGCAAGATTGTGTGGGAAATACAATCGAAAGCCTTTGACAAGTCTAATAGAATAGGCGATGTATTATTTAATCCATCTGTTCTTTAGATAGCCATATTGATGTTCTGGGAAATGCGACATGCCGTTAACGTAGTGATGTAGTCGGTTCCTTAGAACTTCAAATATTTCGGAAGAAATTGGTAGGGTAGATATAGGCCGGTAGCATCTCGGATCATTTCTTCCCCCATTCTTGTGTTACGGCAAAATCTTTGCTACTTTTAACTCTTGTGGAAAGAGCTTTTCGTCTATATATACTGGAATGATATTTTTGCGTAAATAATGGTTAAATTGTAATTAAATAAATTAAATGAATTAAATTTATCTAAATAATCTCAAGGTTTACTTTTTAGTAAATCATGGGAAATCTTTTTGCAAATTAGCAACTGAATATAGAAATGAAACAATTTTATCATTTTTAAGAGAGACATTGATATTTTATTAATAATTTTGATATAAAATTTAAAACTAGATAGATTATTCTTTCGACCACGAGATGTACAAGAAACCTATAATACACCCTAACAAATAACCAATTAAAAATTAAATTGTTAAAATTAATTTTTAATATTACATTAATTACAAAATTTGTCCATTCATCGCTTTACATCTGGAATATATTTTTTATTGTTAGACGACTTTTGAACTATTATTAATAAAAATTGTTAACCTGAGGACGGGCTTTGACTCGAAACCGGTCGTTATTTAGTTATATTAAAAAAGAATTTCGCGAGGAAAAGGACCTTTTTATCAACCCTTCTCCCTAACGTTAAAATTAAGTTTAAAATTTTAATTTTTAGAATTAATTGGATTTTTATTTCAATTTTATTTATTTGGTCAAATATTTTTAATCCTTGGTACCTGTACAATCCTTTTCTTAAGATCGTAACCGGTCTTCAACAGGCGGTCAGGAAGCTTGGTCCTCGGTCCTTGATATTTGCAAATTACAATGTCGAAAAGGGCTTATAACAAGTTGTACTGTAGTTTATTCTCAATAAAGTTTAATGTTTATTTAAATATTTAAAGAAAATATCGAAGAATTTTGCAAGTCGAGACTTTTGTATCTCTTTTGTCAGCTTTTCTTTCATCTCAAATTTTTTGTATACCACATTTTGTTCTCAGAGAATTATTTTCTTTAGTTTTTCTTTAGGGTCAGTAATTAATTTGGATCAGATTAGGAACATGCTTCTTTAATACATATAATGAATGCAAATTAATAATAAGCGCACTTTGCTTAAGAATTTCACATTGTTTACTTTCCATAATGCCCTGAACTTTTGAACGTATGTGTCAGCACTGTATTCAACTTTCCAAAATAAAGATAACTATTGATGAAGAAAGAATAAAACAAAAAAAAAGTTTTAAAGAAGGAAGTTTATCAGAATGGGATACCCATCTGGAGACGCACTGTACATGCACCTTCATATGGCCCCTTAGACTTCTTCTTTGATATGCTGCTTCATATGGCGTGTTAGATTTAATAAACTCGTAAATTTAGCCGGACACAACTCACAAGAATAAGGGCAATCCCCCATATGCATCGCCATGTGTTTTCTCAGCCTTACAGAGAAGCCAAATGATTTTTTACAAACTTCACAAGTAAAAGGCTTTTCGCCGGTGTGATATTTAATATGAGCTTTTAGTCCGCTCCTCTGAGAAAATGACTTTTTACAAATTTCGCAAGTAAACGGCTTTTCACCGGTGTGTATTCTAATATGTGTCTTCAGTCCACAGTTCTCACTAAATGATTTTTTACAGATCTCGCAAGTAAAAGGCTTTTCACCGGTGTGTTTTATCATATGACTTCTCAGTCCACTCTTTGAAAAAAATGACTTTTTACAAACCTCGCATGTAAGCGGTTTTTCACCGGTGTGATATCTAATATGAGCTTTTAGTCCACGCTTCTGAGAAAATGATTTTTTACAAATTTCGCAAGTAAAAGGCTTTTCACCGGTATGTGTTCTCATATGAGCCGTCAGTCCACATTTCTCACTAAATGATTTTTTGCAGATCTCACAGGTAAAAGGCTTCTCACCAGTATGTTTTATCATGTGACTTGTCAATCTAGCCTTCGAAAAAAATGACTTTTTACAAACTTCGCATGTAAAATGCTTTTCACCAGTGTGAAATTTAATATGAACTTTTAGTCCAGCAATCTGAGAAAATGACTTTTTACAAATTTCGCATGTAAAAGGCTTTTCACCGGTGTGTATTCTACTATGTGTCTTCAGTCCGCACCTTTCACTAAATGACTTTTTACAGATCTCGCAAGTAAAAGGCTTTTCACCGATGTGAACTTTAATATGAGTTTTTAGTCCACTCATCCGAGAAAATGACTTTTTACAAATGTCGCAAGTAAAAGGCTTTTCATCGGTGTGTGTTATAATATGTCTCTTCAGTCCACCATTCTCACAAAATGACCTTTTACAAATCTCGCAAGTAAAAGGCTTTTCACCAGTGTGTGTTTTCATATGAGTCGTCAGATTAACCTTGTCAGAAAATGACTTTTTACAAGTTTCACAAGTGAAAGGCTTTTCACCAGTGTGCGTTCTAAGATGTCTCTTCAGTGCATCCTGCGCACAAAACGACTTTTTACAAATCTCGCAAGCAAAGGGCTTTTCACCAGTGTGTGTTCTAGTATGTACGGTCAGATTGCATTTGTGACGAAACGTCCGCCCGCAATATCTACACATGTGAATCTTCCTGAGCCAATGCACGCTCCTAATATGTTGATATAGTTTCTTCTTCTCGAACGATTTTCCACATTGAGGACAAAAAACATTCTTGTCGAGCTTACGAGAGACCGTGTCAGCTTCTAGTTTATGTTCGTGTTTAAAACTTTTATCGCATTGGTCGTTAAAATTTTCAGTTTTAATATTTTCTAAGACACCTTGTGCTACAATGTCGTCGCTTATCAAAGATATTCCTGCTTTTGAATCAAGAAAATCTCCTGTATGAACTGTAAAATCTTCTAATTGAATGTCACTATTATATTTTTCACAGTTCTCAGTACTACCAATATCTTTGCTTAACTGCTCGTTCAAATTTTCAACTTTAATATTTTTCAATAAGACACCTTGTGCTAAGATGTCGTCCCTTAAGAAAGATATTCCTGCTTTTGAATCAAGAAAATCTCCCGTTTCAATTACAAAATCGTTTAATTTAACGTCTAGGTTACTATTATATTCCACACAGTTATCGTAATGTTCATGCAACTCATCATATTCTGTCGCCATTTTAATGAGTGCCTATATAGAATTTTGTTTATTGAATTATTTCTTCTTCTTCAACTACGTTAATTTGTTCTTTGCTTCTCCAAAGGGAATGGCAATGTATGTGAAAGCAGGTCAACGATGTAAAGCATATAATAACTTCCTCCTAAAACAGAAACAAAAATAACAGTTATTACAAAAAATTACACGAAACTTAAGCAAAACTGCACGAATCAATCTGAACTGGGTAACTATAACATATTTCCCGCCCTAAAGTACTTGCTAAAGAACTTTGCTAAAAGCGTTTCGAGCACTCAGCAAAATGGTTCATGACTTTGAAACGTGCAAACAATATCTTTGAAAATCCATCATTTATGGGTTTTATTATCTCGCACAAACACAATATACTTTAAGATCAAAAAGAAGCATATTTCAATCTAGAAAAGGGAAAATTGGGAAACGAAACTGCAACATATAGAAGATCAAATGATAACTAAGGTAAGATAATCGTGTCGTCCCAGCATAGCCGTAACAGCTGGAGCAGCCAACGGAACTCGGCGCGCGCCTGTCCGATGCGATGCGTAAACATCTGCCGGGTGGCAAAGCAGTTCAAATTCGTAGACATTCATCATCACTAGCGCGGCGTGTGCGTGTGAATTAAATCAGGCGAGCGGAATACTAGTTATTCAAGAATATTTTTAATTGAAAATGTCCAGTGTGCGCAAGGCTAAACAACGACCCTTTGCTGATAAAGTAAAATACTTTATCTGTGAGTTTCCAGTTTTGTTGTACGACGGTGCTAATATAGTTTATAAAGTGTGCGAGAAAACTTTGATGTACTGGCAAAAAAACGACTGCATGTAAATAGTGCAAAACACAGAAATAGAAAAAAACGGCGCGTCAAATAGAAATGACTTTATTTTCGATTTACTTGTCATGATGATAACATGTAATTTGTCACTTAACATTCTGGATAAGAAATCGTTTAAGAACTTTTGGAACAAATACAACCCGGAGTTGAAGTTGCCAACTACGGCAACAGCACGTAAGCATGTTTTATTTGTACGCAAAGAGGTGGAAAATAAAATCATATCTACATTAAAAATCAGTTGCTTTGGTTGTGTGTTGACGAGACTACAGATTGTAAAAAAAAATCTATTATACATGTTATAGTTCGTGTAATAGATCAACATAAACCGACATTTCCACTGTTACTAGCTAGCAAAAGATTACAAGGGTGCACTAGTGCAGCAATTACGACTGTGATATTTACTACGATAAAAGAACTTTCAAATCTCAACGCGTGAAGTGTTGATGTTTATGAGCGATGGTGCAGCGACAATGCGTGCGGTAGGCCGTTCTCTTCTTGAACACAGTTGCGACTGTTTACATGTAACTTGTAAAGTGCATGCTTTACATCTTGTGACACAAATTATTAGACAATGTTATCCTGAGGGAGATGCATTAATATCAAGTACAAAAAAAGTGTTTCTCAAATCTCCAAAACGTCTTCGAACATTTCACGCATAGTGTCCCGGTATTCGTGAACCACCACAGCCGATTCCTACCCGCTGGGGAACTTGGTTGCAGGCAGCTATTAAGGAGAGCCAGTCAAAATTTCAAGATAGTTCTGTTGAAACAGATTTACAAAGTATTCATAGCTACTATAAACGTTTACATGACGCACTGAAACAATTACAAACAGAACGTTATCGTTAGTGAAGTCACTGCAAATAGTGGACGAAGTACATACTCTGCTACGCACTATAGATGACGCAAAAAATATTCGCGTTTTAAGAAAGTTGGAGCGTGTGTTAGAGAAAAATTCCAATTTTATCACATTACAACAAATTTGTAATGGTATTTCGACTAATGCATTAATTGAGTTTAAAGATTATTTTAATCATATATGTATTACATCGGTAGATGTCGAACGATCTTTCTCCAAATATAAACACAATTTTTCACCACTGCGAACACGGTTCCACGAGACAACTATTGAAACATATATAATGCTATCAATTTTTAACGATTCTTATCCACTGGGTTATAATACTGATGATGGTACTGGAGGAAAAAAAGAAGGGTATACATGTACAAATGTGTCTAAACATGTATCTGTGTATATCTATTTACGAATACCTACTTTTCTATCGCTTAACTCTAACATGCTGGGTATATGTGAAACGGCCAAGAGTCTCGTCCTGCCCTCGTAGAATAGAGCGAGACGAAAGGAAGGTTACTTCCCGCTAATTCTCTATCTACGCACTCTAAGGATACTAAACAAATCAATACATAAATTGAAGAACACCGAGACTCGGTCTTCGTCAAGTGTGGACTGAAAAGTTCTTTTACCCTAATAAATCAAACAAGCAAGAGAAATGAAGTGGCGCATTCTCCTTGTTAAGGAGCTGCGAATGTTTTTTCAACTACACTGTCTCAAATGCGTCCAATTCCCGAGGTGAAGTTACAAAAGACCAACTTCTCTTTGCATGAACCAAAACCGTTTTCGAATAGGGAGCAAATATTATGAACAATTGGAGGGTACGGCGATGGGTAATCCACTGTCCCCGTTCATAGCCAACTTGTTTATGAGTAAATTTGAAACGTGTTTGAAAAAGGACACCGTGTATTTCCCTAGAATTTGGCTTAGATATGTAGATGATATTTTCGAGGTTTTTGACACTAAGAAAAGTAACATCCCGGATTTCTTCGCGACACTCAACTCAAAATTCGGATCCATTAAACTTACAGTAGAAGAAGAAGTGAACAATCAACTCCCATTCCTAGATAGCCTAGTAATTAGAAACAATAATAAACTAGAAATAGACATCTATAGAAAAGAAACAAGCACTAATAGATTCATTATGACCGATTCGAACCACTGCGAACAACATAAAATGGCAGCGATTAGTTTCTTAATTAATAGACTAGTGAAATTTCCCTTAAACCAAAATAGGTACAAGAAACAGCTTAAATTCATAAAAAATGTGGCTATTTATAATGGTTACTCGTCTATAGATGTCGACCGCATCCTTAAGAAAGTGCAACATAGGCATTATGTAAGAAATTCTACGACCTTAATACCGGTAGAAACTCGCGACAAGAAATTTGTGAAACTCCCTTCCATAGAATATCGAAAGGCGTCAGTAAAGTTTTTAGGGGACAATACATGAACGTATGTTTTAGTTCACGAAATACACTCAAGAACCTTCTTGGTAATCCAAAAGACAAACCGACATGAAAGAAAGGTCGGGAATTTATAAAATTGCATGCAACGACTGTGATAAAGCCTATATTGGACGAACGAAACGAGCGATAGGTACTAGATTTAATGAACACATGAGATGCTATAGATTCGGTCGAACAGGAGCGTCAAGTGTAGCTAATCATATGAATAACATAAGACACGTAATCAAATTGGAAAACCTCAAATTAATTAAAAACGTAACTTCACCTCGGGAATTGGACGCATTTGAGACAGTGTACTTGAAAAAACATTCGCAGC
Source organism: Dynastes hyllus (assembly GCA_029619255.2). Taxonomy (NCBI): domain Eukaryota; kingdom Metazoa; phylum Arthropoda; class Insecta; order Coleoptera; family Scarabaeidae; genus Dynastes; species Dynastes hyllus. The sequence goes on along the minus strand of JAROYC020000003.1, from coordinate 1,687,613 downwards.
TCCTTAACAAGGAGAATGCGCCACTTCATTTCTCTTGCTTGTTTGATTTATTGGGTAAAGAACTTTTCAGTCTACACTTGACGAAGACGGAGTCTCGGTGTTCTGCAATTTATGTATTGATTTGTTTAGTATCCTTAGAGTGAGTAGATAGAGAATTAGTGGGAAGTAACCTTCCTTTCGTCTCGCTCTATTCTACGAGGGCGGGACGAGACCCTTGGCCGTTTCACATATACCCAGCATGTTAGAGTTAGAAAAGTAGGTATTCGTAAATAGATATACACAGATACATGTTTAGACATATTTGTACATATTGTTAAAGCATATACATTGTATTTGAATTTACCGCGAAAGGTAATACGGTAGTACGATACAAACAAAAAAATTGTACAAAAATATTGCAACACGTGTGTAGTATCCTTGTGCTTGAACAATAAAACGTACAACAAAACAATACAAAAAAAGGTGTTTTACTACAATTATACACATATATACCCTTCTTTTTTTTCCTCGAGAGGGGGGATAGACATGCATGGTAGAATTAAAGAAAAAATTTTTACTTTTTTCGTTCACATTTATTCGGTAACTCGGTTGAAAATGGGGGCCCAGTGAGCCTTTGAAACAGCTGTTCCGAATTAATTAATATTTTGTGTGGTGAGGAGTGTGCCGATACTCTCTGTTGTTTGTTTTTATTATTACTCGCTTTATTACTTCTTTTTCGGTATTATAAATATTGAAGAAACCGCACGCCTATGGCGCGAGGAACGATTACCTTACTCTAATGATAGCAAACAATAACCGAAGCTTCTATCAAGAAGTAAAAAAGAACAAAGTAAGGGAAAATAAACAGAAAGATGGAGATTTGTCCGCACGGGAAACTAAAAAAGTGGGCAGATATTTTTCTGAACTGCTAAATGATCAGAAGAGAACGCAGTTCGCAATACGATTAGGAATGTATGTAATATGTATCTGCATGTTAACGTGTTATTCTTTGTAAATATGTAATCACGATGACTTACCCGTGTATGATCTCTAGATGAAAATCATTATTGTTAATATTTTTATCAAAGAGAACTTCAATTCACATTTGAAATGGTGGAAGATCGTTATCCCCACACAGAAACTTATCCATAGCATTATTACCTTATATGTAACCTTATTAGGAACGTCTTTGGTAACTCTATACACTTAACTTGTAATTAGAGTGGCAATTAACTCCGTTTCATCAAATAAAAAACTGGTTGAGTTGGCAAAGGAGGTGAATTAAAGATGTTTATGCCCTCCTACATCTTACTGGGAAGAATACATTTTTAAACCAACAAATACTAGGTTAGGAATACGTCAAAGTATGACTAACTAAACAGATTCGCTACAAACCGTGATTAAAACGGAAGAAAATTACTTGCACATGCATGGGTCTGCTCACCTTAAAGATAACCGAAAAACCTCCAAACTGAAACTATTTCAAATTTTATTGGATTTATGAAAACCAAAGTTAAATATAATCTAATTGAATGATTTCTAAAAGACAGCCTAATTTAGCGACATCTGGCGAGCTTTTCACATTTCTAATAATCTAAGGCGCGCCGTTTAAAGTACGTGGTTTTGTAATCCTTCACAAGTTTTTGTCAGTGGAGGCGATTCAGGACATGTTCAAACAGCAAGAACATATGTTCGCGACGTCTGAACATTCTAAATCGTCTCCATGAACAAAAACAGAGTTATTATAATTGCCTTGCTAATTTTTTCATATTAATTTCAATCAATACCGAAAATGATACTATAATGAAAAGCAGTGTTCTCTATAATAATAATAATAATAATAATGATAATAATAATAATAATAATTTATTTTCTATCATGACTAACCTGGGCAAATATGCGGTACCAGCCAGAGGCGTGGCGAGCGCATAAAAGTTTACACATAAAATAGAAGGTAAGAAATAAATTATAAAACGTGCTGAAAGACTTACCGTTTTAAAAGTCTTCCGTGAAATCACAAACTTGGTAACATCTGTTAAATATGTGAATCATTAGATATGTTTCCACAGCTGTTTCAGTCAAGTGAGTACAACGTGCGGAATAAATGCCGAAAACGACCGTTCGACATCTAACGATGTTATATTTGCATATTTAAAATAATCTTTGAAACAACTTAATGCATCCTCATACGCACCTTCACAAATTTGTCTTAATATAAGAAAATCGGGGTCTTTCTCTAAAACACTTTCAAATTTTCGTATTACACACCAATTTGTTTCGCCTTCACAGCGCATAACTGTGCGTGAACATCATTCACAATTTGAACAGAATCCACTAGCGACATCAAAACATTTTGTATTTTTCTATTCCTCCGCTAGTCCGAAGTAATTATTGTGAATAGATTGTAAATCTCTTTTAACCTGACTATCTTGAAATATTTCCTGGCTTTCTTGATTGCTGCAGCTTCTGTCGGATTGAATTTTAAAAGTACCTTCTTTACTTGATCAAAATATTTGTTGTAGTAAAACGCAGCCTGCAACCATGTTCCCCAACATGTAACAATCGACTGTGGTGGTTCATGTAAGTCAGGGCACAGTTTGTGAAATAGTCGCATACGTTGCGGGGAATTTAGAAACACTGCCTTTGTACTAACAATCAATGCATTTACTAGTGGAAAATATGTAGGAATCGTATGTGCGGCAAGATTTAGAGTATAGATTTTACACGTTACATGTAAGAAATTACCACTGTGTTCTTTAAAAGATCGGCCCAAAGAAGGCATGTTTGCGGCACCAACACTCATAAACGTTAAAAGTTTCTTAGTTGGAACTTCAAATTTGTTCAATGAGTTCAATACCACCTTTATATTATATCCCAGCGATTGTGTAAATTCTAATAACTGAATGTTCAGAAAATGAGAATTTTTATATTTATGTACACCGTTCTTAATTATGTGGCCACCACTGTATGTTAATCATGTAAGTGTTGTATACAAAATACGCATGCGTTACGTGTATATAAAATCTTTTATTCAAATATGTACATATTTATTTAATAATAATTTATACTTATTGCTACGGACAGCACGCAACCAGTCTCTCCGTATTCGAGTAAATCTGTCCATATATTCCGAAATTTCTACACAGTAAAATAAATTTGTTATTAACCAATACCTGTTTTCTATGGATGGTTTTAATTCTTTTTGGATTAATATTCTCATTACTTTCACTACTGGACATGTTTGGCTAGAAAAATGTGACAAAATGAAAGGAACAAACAAGGTAAGAATCTAATAATATAAGTTCAAAGTTGTTGGGTACTTCCCCGTCGTCGATAAACTTGCACCCTACTACATAGCTCATCATATTTAATATTTATTATAAACTTTCTCCACTAAAGGCCAACAAACAACAAAACCATTCAAATATTATACAATCCTTTACAAAGTTAAAAGGGAATTTATCTTTGGTCACAGATTTCCGTACATTTTGTGTACGGAAAGGGGTTCGGTTGGTGTTCCGTACATTTTTTGAAATCTCCGTATGGTTGGCAACGCTGGGTTAGACATAAATCCTTAAATTTGTTATTAGATGCAAATATGGTTGGTAAGCCTACAGATTCGCTACCACAGCATAGGGAGTGAGAATCCAGTGTGGCTTCACTGCATTTTAGCTTTTAGTTTTTCTCAACATTGATAGGTCGGGTCGAATGTGCGCGCTCGTTTTTAAACGTATGTGGGGACAACCCCAAACCGAATTTGAGCCCATTGTCTCAGAAGATGAATCAACTGTTCTGCATTATGATCCTCTATCCAAAAAGGAATCGATGAAATGGCGGCGACCCGGTGAATCTCGTCCCAGAAAGGCGAAAGTCGTTCAATCAACGCAAAAGGTGATGGCAACAATATTCTGAGATTGTGAGGGTATTTTACTCGTTGACTTTAAAGAGCGCAATACAACTGTCAACAGCACCTATTATGCATAAATTGAGGGGCAACATTCGTGCAAAACGTCGAGGAAAATTGGACAAAAGGTGTTTGATTATTGCACGGCAATGCACCCGTCCATACCACCGTCACTTCACAAATTGCCATCCGCGAATGCGGCTTTCAGAAATTGGAACGTCCTCCGTATAGTCCGGACATGGCTTGAGTGATTATTTATTTTCTCATTTAAAGAAAGACCTTAGGGGACGCCGTTTTAACGACGATAGTGAGTTACAAGCAGCTGTAATACAACATTTTGAGGGAAAAACCTATTTTTACAAGGGTATAGAATTATTAACTGATTGTTGTAACAAATGTATTGAAGTCAGGAGAGATTATATTGAAAAATAATGAAGAGGAATGATTAAAGGAAAAAAATTAAATATAAGAAAGTTTACCAGAGTGGGATAGTCCATCTGGGGGCACGCTGTGCATGCACCTATATGGTCCGTTACACTTTTCTTTTAATATGATGCTTCATATACCATCTTAGACATGATGAACTCGTAAATTCAGCCGAACATAACTCACACGAATAAGGGCAAACCCCCATATGCACAGGCATATGTCTTCTTAGAATTACAAGGTAGCCAAACGTCATTTTACAAACTTTGCAAGTAAAAGGCTTTTACCGGTATGTGTTCTCATATGAGTCGTCAGTTGATTCTTCAAAGAGAATTGCATTTTACAGACCTCACAAGTAAAAGCCATTTCGGCAGTGTGTGTTATACTATGAACCGTCAGTCTACTCCTTTGAGAAAATGACTTTTTACAAATTTTGCAAGTGAAAGGCTTTTCAGTGGTATGTGTTCTCATATGAGTCGTCAGTTTATTCTTCAGAGAAAATTGCATTTTACAGACCTCGCAAGTAAAAGCCTTTTCATCAGTGTGTGTTATAATATGAGCCGTCAGTCTACTCTTCTGAGAAAATGACTTTCCACAAATTTCGCAAGTAAAAGGCTTTTCACCGGTGTGTGTTCTCATATGACCCGTCAGTCTACTCTTCTGAGAAAATGACCTTTCACAAATTTCGCAAGTAAAAGGCTTTTCACCGGTATGTGTTCTCATATGAGCCGTCAGTTTATTCTTCAAAGAGAATTGCATTTTACAGATCTCACAAGTAAAAGCCTTTTCACCAGTGTGTATTAGAATATGAGCCGTCAGTCCACTCTTCTGAGAAAATGACTTTTCACAAATTTCGCAAGTAAAAGGCTTTTCACCGGTGTGTGTTCTCATATGTACAATCAGTCCACCCTTCAAAGTAAACGACTTTTTACAAATCTCGCAAGTAAAAGGCTTTTCACCAGTGTGTATTCTAATATGTACAATTAGTGCACTCTTTACAGTAAACGACTTTTTACAAATCTCGCAAGTAAAAGGCTTTTGACCACTGTGTGTTTTAATATGAGCTCTCAGGTTAGTCTTGTCAGAAAATGACCTTTCACAAGTTTCGCAAGTGAAAGGCCTTTCACCAGTGTGTGTCCTAACATGTCTCTTCAGTGCATCTAGCGCACAAAATGACTTTTTACAAACCTCGCAAGCAAAGGGCTTTTCACCAGTGTGTGTTCTAGTATGTACCGTCAGACTGTACCCGTGACGAAACGTCCGCCCGCAATATCTACACATGTGAATCTTCGTGAGCCAATGCACTCTCGTCATATGAAGATACAGGTTCTCCTTGCGGAACGATTCTCCACATTGAGGACAGGAAACATCCTTGTCGAGCTTATGAGAGGTGTTGTCAGCTCCTACTTTATGTTCGTGTTTAAAACTTTCATCGCATTGGTCGTTAAAGTTTTCAGATTTAATAGTTTCCAATAAGACGCCTCGTGCTACGACGTCGTCGCTTATCAAAGATAATCTTGCTTTTGAATCAAGAACATCTTCCGTTTGAATTACGAAATCTTCTAATTTAATGTCTGTGTCACTATTATATTCTTCAAAATTTTCAATACTCCCATCTTCATCCAAATTTTCTTCTTTAATACTTTCCAATAAGACATCCTGTGTTGCATTGTGGTCGCCTATCAAACGTATTCCTGCTTTTGAATCAATAAAATCTCCCGTTTGAATTACAAAATCTTCTAATTTAACGTCTGGGTTACTATTATATTCGTCACAGTTATTATCGTAATATTCATGCAACTCATCATATTCTGTGGCCATTTTTGTGAGTGCATATACAGAATTTTGTTTATTGAATTATTTATTCTTCTTCAACTGCCTACGTTAATTTGTTTTTCGCTTCTACAAAGGGAATTGCAACGTATGTGGAACCAGATCTGGAATGTAAAGCACATAATTTAAACTTCCTTCTACAAAAGAAACAACAGAAATAAATTCATTACTTTGAAACGTGCAAGCAACATCTTTAGAAATTCGTCATTTACGGATTTTATTATCTCGCACAAACACATTATGCTTTAAGATCAAAACGAAACATATTCCAATCTAGAAAAGAGGACATTGGGAAACGAAACTACAACATCTAGAGCATCAAATGATAGCAAACAATACCCAAAAGTTCTATCAAGAAGTTAAAAAGAACAAACTAAGGGAAAATAAACATACCTTGTTAGTCAAAAACAATGATGGAGATATAATCAGAGATACGCATCTCAACTAAAAAGGTGGGCAAAATATTTTTCTGAACTGCTGAGTGATTTAGAAGAAAACGCAGCCCTAGACGAAGATATGATGGTGAATGCGGAAGGAAATGACTTAATAGAGAAGCCAACAAAAGCTGAAATCAAAGCAGTTATATTAAGACTGAAGAACAATATATTTGGAAGTGAGAATGGAATTCAAGCGGAAATTTTGAAAAAACGTGGGAGAGCACCTGGAAATCGCATTAACAAATTTAATAAGGCAAGCATGGGAGGAGGAAGAAATGCCAAAGGATTGCAGGAAAAGCAGTTATCCGTTCAATACGCAAGAAAAGGGACTTGACAGAATGCTCTAATTCCAGAGGCATTGCACTCATAGACGTAGCTTATACAATTTTAGCATTAACACTAAAACCACTGCACAGGTCAACTGGACCGTCTTTCAATTTTGAAGTTTTTTTTTCAACGGAATTAATTTTGATATCTTGAAATCATGTGACTTTTCCTAAATTTAGTTTGGCAATGCTCTCACAAAATTTTGAATATTTTGTAGAACTCTAAGCGGTGTTCTGGGAAATTTTACCTCAAACGGTCGCCACGGTCAAAATGACCGGTACGTTAAAAAAATGTTTTGACAAACTTTATTTGTCAATTCTTTTTCTTGGTTGCAACATTTGAAAGAACTAAACATTTAGGCATGTACCGCATGTAAATATATACATAATTTCAAACATTTATTACATATAAATCAAGGCAAATAACTGCTTCAATCGATCCTATTTGTTAGTACTTGTTTCGACATCTTCAGCCTTGCCCTCAACAACGAACCTGTTTCTACTCGTGCTCTTTTTAGTGTCGCACATGCGCAGACATAATTTGGCGCATGCGTACAAAATATTTTGCGAACTTCAACCCGCACTATTGTGAACATACAAAAAGATCGGTAATACTCTGAAAGTGCATTCGTCCTGTTTAGCTAGACTGAATAGTATGTGGTCAAGTAAAGGCCTCTCGGCTGCACAAGCTTTACCGTAGACGAACTGGAAAATCTTTCACCAGGAAATTCCGAGAATGATTCTAAATCAGTTGCGAGTGAGGAACAAAATAGCGATGAATCTCACAATGACACAGTGTGTGATGTAACGGTTGCAGTGACTAGTGCTAGTTCCAGTGATAAGCAGGAAGTGAAAACGTCTGTTCGTTCTAATCGCCAGCAAAAGAAACCAACAGAAAAAGGATTTTCCTTCAATCTTGGTGCAGTTTGCAAATCAAAAGACAATTCCTAATGGCAAGTAATTTCTGCGAGTCAGCCTATTGCAGGCAGAAAAACCCAACTCAATATATTCAGGGACAATCCAGGGTCAACAGGTTATGCAAAACAAAAAGTAACTGCGGAAAATGTGAGTAGTTTCTGGAGATTATTTATCGATGACTCGATGCCGAGACACATAAAACAATGCACCGAGGCTGAAGCTAGAAGACAACTAGGTAGTCAAGACTGGCAATTATCTTTAGATCTAGAATCCTTTATTGCCACCTCATGAGTAAAAAGAATATTAGCAACAAAATTAAGGTTCTCAGCATCTTTGCATAGAAAGCAGCAACAACGAACCAAACGTGCTTGACGATCGGGTGGATTTAGGGCCTGTCTACATGAAAAGGGTAAAGTTGCTGCTTGTGGAGGATTTTCCAAATAAGAAGAACACCAACTCCTACCTCGAGAAACTTATCTCTACATTTTGTGCTAACACTGCGTTGTCTGCCTCGGGGATGGGAGCCGATTTTGGTGTCCCCGAATCATGAGACTGTTTCCCAAACGAACAGGTACCACGCAATCTTTTCACCAGTCTCACAAAAACATGAATTGAAGGGATTTGAAGATTCCAATGAGTGTTAACATACCTGAAATGCACGTTGGCTAATTCAGTGTTAGAGTGACTGTGGATGCGGTTACTACTGCTCTATTACTTACCACCGATAGCTGAATGGCTTTTTCCAGAGCAACGCCTATCACTTGTGGCAGTAATCCTCGATACAAACCAAAGAAACCTTCATTTCGCAACACCTTCAAAAAGCAATCGACGTAGCCTTTGTGCATGGCCTTTGAGGCCGACGGATTTGTCCGTTGATTTTGTATCCGTGGTTTAATCAAATCGATGGGAAATACGGCAGCAGCTCCAGTAGCTAAAACCGTTAAAATGCGTCAAATTTGGTTTGGTTGAAATTTTTCTCTAGAAAGTAGGGACCAATAATTTTATGTTACTTATTAACAAGTAAGCTGGCCCACAGTTTAAACTTTTTTGGACGGATGAAACGTAATTTAGAAGCTGTGGCATGTTTAGTTGATACAACGAACATTTATGGATGTAAGAAAAACCGCATCATGTTGAACAGAGGAGATCCCAAGTTAAGTTTGGATTTAATAGGCAACAAGAAATGAATTTCTTGGGAATGTAATCAATTGCAACCCTCAGAAGTTCATTTCCTGTTGTCTTGTACATAAATTGGTGATCGTTATCTTCACTTTCTGCAGAACAATTTTGATAATATGTTAGATGAATTACCCTTACAGACACGTGGTATGCTCGAATCATTTAAATGAAGCATTCCAGAACTTGTGGATAGGAAGAAACGTGTCGGCTGCATGGCCACCTCGATCCCCCGATTTATCCGTTTCGGATTTCTATTTATGAAGCATGATAAAAGATATGGTATATCGGAAGTCATACGGCACCTAAGAGAAGCTGTACTAGAAGCTTTTGCTAATACGAGGTAAGTAGGCACCATAAATTCTCAGCCTGAGAGGCTTATACAGGTTCTAGCATGTTACTTCACAATACGATTAGCAATGTATGTAATATGTACCTGGATGTTATCCTGTTATTTTTTTTTCTTTCTAAATATGTAATCGTGATGACTTATCCGTGATCTCTGGATGAAAATTATTATTAATATTTTAATCAAAGAGGACTTCAAGGCACATTTCAAATGGTGGAAGATCACTATCCCCGCACACAAACTTATCCATAGGATTATTCGTGTCCAGCTAGCGGTAATTTGAGTAACAATTAACTGTTTTATCAAATAAAAAACTCATTGGGTTGGCAAAGGAGGCGAAAAAAAGGATGTTTATGCCCTCACACATCTTACTGGAAAGAATACATTCCTAAACGTACAAGTACGAGGTTAGAAACAGTCCAAAATTTGACTAATTAAATAAGCTCACTACAAACCGTGATTAACACGGATGAAAATTACTTGCACGTGCAAAAAATGCGTCTGCTCACCTTAAAAGATAAACGGAAAACCCAAACTTAAACTATTTCAAACTTTCCTGGATCTGTTATTAAAACGCATTGACCCGCCGACTGTCTAAAAAGTCTAGCCAACTGAGAAAGGTTAGACCTAAATCGTAAATCTGGCTTAAATTTCATGCTAGATGCAAATATGGTTGGCAAGGCTACAGAATGGTTACTACAGTGTAGAGTGACAGTATACAATGTGGCTGCACTGCATTTTGGCTTTTCTTAGGGTGCGTTCGAAAAAGCTGGGTAAAGGTAGGGTACCGGGGATGTTATGGGGCTTTAGAATAGAATAGAATACACCTCTATTGTCCAACAGAAGATCCAATTATAGGACAATAATAAACTCATAGTATAACAATGTTGGTTTCCATACCCAAATTAAATTACATTAAATATTGCAGGACAAAATAATTTAAAAAAAAGAAGAAAAATGTAACAAATTAACACTACTTGAAAGTCAGTCCATCATAAGTCTATTACTAAGATTAAGATTTCATATATAGTGGGAAATTTAAGGTAACATGGTGAGAGCTTAAATATACTTTTTGAGCTTGCTAAAAGGTTATTATCTGTCGCAGAGTTTTAATTAAAAGGGAGAAATTTTACGGAGCTGCTTAGTAATAATAAATGTAAACTTTTCATAATAGTTATAACTAACGCTGGCCACGAGCGGTACCGCGCATCGGCGTAGAATCAGTTCGGACCGAGAGGAACGGCAGTATTACTTCGTCTGCGGAGCAGTACGGACATTTTCGCTGCCGGTCATTTGCGCAATTCTTTATATGTCCTAGAAAAATTATGATTTCGTCAGCAAAACGACCGTGGTCGGACAAACTTCGAAAATTTACTGCAGAAATTCCAGACTTAATATATGAAGGTGCTAAAATTAAATGTGTAATCCGTAAAATCCCGTTAATGTGTTGGTCCAGACAACATTGTCTACGACACGTAAATAGTGAAAAGCATGTCTCAAAAAGAAATTGCGCACGAGACAATGAAAAATTTATATTTAATTTATGCGTTACGTTTATCGCATGTAATATACCGTTTAATTTACTAGACAAGGAACCATTTATCTGCTTTTGGAATAACTATTCGGAGTGCAAATTACCAAGTCGAACATCGTTACGAAGAATTGTGCCATCTGCGCGCGAACATATTGAACAAAAATAAAATCGGAGTTGAAAGATCAAAAATTGTGGTTATGCGTCGACGAAACAACAGATCGGAAGAAACATTCTGTTCTTAATGTAATGGCACGCAAATTGGAACCTCATCAATCGGCACCTTCAATTCTATTAGTCTCCAAACGAATACAACAGTGTACTGCCGAAGTAATTTCAAAGTTAGTGTTAAATACATTGGACAAGTTTGAACTTTCAACAAACCAACTTTTGATGTTAGTGAGTGATGGTGCTGCAAACATGCTTTCTGTAGACCGGTCTCTTAAAAAGCATTCTGCTAATTTGTTACACATTACGTAAAATTCATGCTCTCAATCTTATGGCGGATAGTATCAGAAAATGTTATCCTGAGGTAGACGCTTTAATAGCGCATACCAAAGCAGTATTTGTCAAATCACCGAAACGTTTTCGCGAATTTCAGACTGTGTCCCCGTATACCAGAGCCACCAGAACCTATTCTAACTCGTTAGGGAACATGGTTGCAGGCCGCGTTTTATTATCATAAATATTTTGACAATATTAAGAACGTGGTTTTACAATTCGATACAAAGGAAGCTGCCGCTATCCAGAAAAGCCAGTCGAAATTTCAAGATAGTCACGTTAAAATGGATTTAAAAATCATTCACGACAATTACTTCGGGCTAGCAGATGCAATAGAAAAATTACAAAATCTGCGGTGCCGTTAGAAGAATCTCTACAAATAGTGCAACATGTTCACGCACAGCTATGCGCGATTGAAGACGCAAAAAATGTTTCTGTTCTAGAAAAATTTGAAAGTGTTTTTGAGAAAATTTGATTTTGGCACATTAAGACACATTTGTGAAGGTGCGTCAACAGAATCGTTAAGTTATTTGAAAGATTATTTTACTTACGCAAATATTACGTCACTAGATGTAGAACGTTCGTTCTCTGCATATAAACGCATTTTTTCCTCATGCCGTACTAGTTTTGCCGAAACAACAGTTGAAACATATTTAATGTTGCAGATATTTAACAGACATTATTCAATTTGTGATTTCACGGAGGACTCTGGTAAGTGTTTGAGTACGTGTTATTTAATTTTTATTTAAAAGATGAGCGAAATTATTTGCGGCAGCAAACATCTCTATTAGCAGAATAACTCTAGTGGAACGCGAGGCCTGGTCGACTTTACGCTACTGCGCGGTACCGCTCGTGGCCAGCTGTAGTTATAACAAAGAGAACAACTACTTGTAACAATTCATGTCTGTCAACTTGCACTTCTGGTACCTGGCGTCCTCTGTTGGAGGTGGGTAAAACTAAAAACATGGCGTATTTAACATTCTGTAGTTTTAATTGACATCGAATATTAACACCATAAAAGTATCAGTAAAAACAACAAATAACATAAAATAAATCTGCTTAATTTACTATAAACTGAATTTTAATTTAAATATGTATGTGGAAATTTTATTAGACAATAAAGGAAAAGTTATTAATATTCAATATTAAGTGCTTTCTATGAAGATTATATCAAAAATAGTCTTGGCAGGTTTCTAGCTACCAGCAGAACCATGTTGCTTCCGCATTTCTTTAGTGATGTAAAATATTTGAGCATGTTGGAATCTTTAGTCTATTTCTAATTTTTATTTTAATGAGGAATGATTGGGAGAATAGTCTGTAAACTACCATTGTACTTTTTCATGATGTGGGCATCACCCATAATTTGTATGTTGTATGCTAAGTATATACACAATATACTGCATTATTTTTGTGAGCCACTTCTATTTTACAGTGCATATATCTTTAAACTGAAATGGAAAATTTTAAATTAAATTAGCCGCGTAAAACCTATGGTAAGATTCCGAATTTACCGACCGTATTACGTTGGTTAGACTGTATATAACGAAATGTAACTAGATAAGAAGCTAGTCAAGAAAAAAGGCGGGAATATATGAGTTTTGTTAGCGTGGTTAACGAATGTTGTTTTAAAAAGAAAAGAGCGTTTCAGTGTGTGATAGAAAATCGGCATCGCTACAAAACTTTTATTCAAACTTTTTTCTTTTCGTTTTAGTTGGTTTGCTTTTAATAGATGCCTGAAAATTATAATTATCTCCGTATACTTAACCGTTTCCAAATTCAATTTTGTACGTTAATGTTATTGTGTTTAGGGCTTGTTAAATACAGTGCCACCAAGCTCAGAAAAGCCATGAGTGGGGGGCCGAGGGGGGCAAGTTAACAATACCCTCACCCATAATCTTTTCCGCGGGATATTTAAATCAAACTAAAGTAGTAGCTCCTATAAACAAATGACCAATGACGCTGAAAAACTTGGAATTTAAAAAAATAAAGAGTTTTTGAATGTTTTTCAAATTTTTAATTAAAGCAAACGTTTATTTCAACTTCAAATATAATTTAATTGAAAATTTTTTACATTATAGATTCAATGCGATCCTTAGCCTTGAACAAATTCATCATCTGATATTCTGTCCCCTGATCCAATCCATCTGAAGAACCTTATTTACAGTGAAATTTAAATTTTCCACAATTTCATCAGTTAAACCATCGTTTCCAATTTCTTCTGCAACATGTCTTACATGGTTACACTTTTCCCCCTTTGCGTGATTTCTGAAATTGTAGTTCTAACTAATTACTCATGTCTGGCTGGTGAAACACTTTACATAGAAACTTTTTTTTTCCCCATGCTCCAAATTAATTCTATTGGATTCAACTCAATGGAAGGAGGCAAACGAAAACAGTTGGCCATGCTTTTAAAAAAATTCATCAAAAATAAGTTTTTTATAGAAATTTTCTTACCCAAAATTAAAAGTTCTGCTTTTCGATTTCTGGGGTTTTTGTTTTTTTCCCTTTTACCTGATTATCATCTTTTTTCCCTTTTTTTGTGTAGGTGGTTTATTTATTTGCATGTTGTATGGTGCATTGTCCCAACAATGCTATGGAGGCAAGTTTGGAATAAGTTGTTTTTTTAACCATTGCATAAAATTGAAGTGGTTCATATCTCGGGGAATCACCTGATCTACTTTTGATTTAAAAATTACAAAACATTCTACAAAGCCTTAGAACTTCCCAAAATAATATGTTCACCCTGATCGCATTTATATACAAGGGTTTTTCTTTCCCATTAACATTTGAAAACTCCATATGTTGGGTGAATGTGTTTCATCTAAATATATCACTGGTCTTTTATTCTTTCCTAAATTTTCATCTTCTTTTGTCTTAAATACTGAGAACGCCAAATATAAATCATATCTTTCCACAATAATTTTCTTTTAATGACACTTTTTCAAAGCCCAATTGTAATAAATATTTACAAGTTTTCGCCCCTGTGTAGTTAATCTTGTCTTTCATTTTGTCTACCAGCAATTTCAATGTTTGGGACCTTTGATCTACAGTATAAACTCATGGACACTTTTCTTAGTACGCCTTTCAAAAACATTAAATTTAATTTTCATTAAACTGCAGTTTTTCGCTTCTTCTTTTGGGGAAATTTTAATGAAGAAGTCGGCTATCAGATTTTCAAATCTGTTTATAAACTGACTGATTTCCCTTTTTCTGTAGCAGCTACTCACTAGCTTCTTCTAATGGAAACGTCCATGACCACCTGCTTTCGCTTGTCAAAAAACTGTTAACATTTGAATAAGTTTCCGCTTCCGAGCGAACGAG
>JAROYC020000003.1:1660127-1672812 GCA_029619255.2 Dynastes hyllus | reverse complement strand
GAATGAAGTTTGCAGATGAAAAATAGCTTAAATGAATTTTTATTTCCAAACTTAAATAAAATTGTTAGTGTAATATTAACATTCACATTCTTCAGCAGCGGGAAAGAGGGTTTTCCCAGTTGAACCTGAACAAAACAAAAATTCGTAACAAATTAAACATAGAAACCTGTGCACAATATTAATTGTTAAAGTTTTTTTAAAATCGATTGAGGCGGTTCAATTAAATGGGTTCTACCTACAAATATTTTAAAATATAATAATATAGATAATATAGTTACTAATATGAAAAGAGAAATTCTATCGTTTTATACTAAAAATGTTGATAATCTTTTTATAAATAAAATACAAAATTTTGCTGTTTATTTTGAAATTGAATTTCCCGCCATCAGTACAAATTACCCACGTATCAGTACAAATGAAAGTTGGAATTCAGTACATATTAAAAGTTCCCAAATCCATCCCTGCTATTGACCAACTGAATAATGTACTTGTGTAAGGGTACTACTCGTCAGGATAATTTTCAACACAAAAATAACTACATAACTTGTTTAACAAGAACAACGTTTAATATTTCGCCATTTTGCTTACATATTAACAGCTAACGACTGTCTTACTGCTGGACTTGTCCTAGACCATTCCTAAACTCTAGACAACCTACTTTTGATTGGCAATTCGCGCCAAAAGTCGCTTCTCTCTGAACATAACTGTATTCGAATATGTAACTTAAAAATATAAAAATAACTAGGTAGGTATATTAACACATCGATACCTACCTCAATTATTAAAATAACTATTAACGAAATATAGCGCCAACTTAAGAATATATCTTCACTAACACTTGGAAATTTGAAACGAGAAATATCCTTTCCTTTAGCTTATTCTATATACTCTAGATCGCATAATTGATATAACCAGGAGTCTATGCTAAAAATGAAAATTTCAAGTTTTTATTTTCGGTGGCGTTTTTAATTTCCATTAAATTGTGGGAGATTTACTTTAGGGGTGGTAGCGTGGTAGAAAACTCAACAATGTGGGAAATCCCCCATTATAGTGGGAGCTTTAACATCCCTGTAGGGTACTGGTAGTATGGGTAATGGTCACGTGACTTCTATAACCCTGACTATTCGAACGCAAACGGAGGATGGATGCTGGAGTGGGGTGAAGTTTGACATATAGTTAGATTTCAATATTTTAAAATTTGTTAATTGTATGCCCTCTATAGTTTGATATAATATGGATTTGCAAAGAAAAAGACGGGTTGTAATCATTGGCACATGGGTTGTATGTTTTTTCTGTTTTTATTAAAAGTTTTTTTCTTGTATACCTATCTTTTAATTTTTTGTTTAAATATAGCGTAATACTTATCATATTAACTACTTATATTCTTACATAAACATGTATATTATAAAAAAATACCCTTCAAAAGTTTAGTTTTGCTTTTTTAACGAATAAAGTAACACTGCCCAGGACGGGTGATTTTTCCCAACGTCCGGAGGTCGGTAACATTTGGGTAACAGTGGAGCATCTACCCGAGTTCGAAAGGAAGGGTAAACATTGTCCAGGGCAAGTTATCCGCTATTTTCGAACGGATAGGGCAGTATTTGAGGACTACCAACTGAATTTTTGTACGCGCACTAAAATGTTCATAGGTGGTGCCGAATGCGCGCGCTCGTTTTTAAACGTGTGTGTAGACAACGCTAAACCGATTTTGAGTCCATTGTCACAGGAGATGAAACAATGGTTCTGTATTAGGATCCTCTATCTAAAAAGCAATCGATGAAATGGCGGCGACCCGATGAACCTCGTCCCAGAAAGGCGAAAGTCGTCAACGAAGAAGATGATGGCTACAATACTCTGGAATTGTGAGGGTATTTTACTCGTTGACTTTAAAGAGCGCAATACAACTGTCAACAGCACCTATTATGCATAAATTGAGGGGCAATATTCGTGCAAAACGTCGAGGAAAATTGGACAAAAGGTGTTTGATTATTGCACGGTAATGCACCCGTCCATACAACCGTTACTTCACAAATTGCCATCCGCGAATGCGGCTTTCAGAAATTGGAACGTCCTCCGTATAGTCCGGACATGGCTTGAAGTGATTATTTATTTTCTCATTTAAAGAAAGACCTTTAGGGGACCCCGTTTTGGACGATAGTTTACAAGCAGCTGTAATACAACATTTTGGAAAACCCTTTTTTTACAAGGGTAGAGAATTATTAATTGATTGTTGTAACAAATGTATTGAAGTCAGGAGATTATATTAAAAAATAATGAAGAGGAATGTTTAAAAGGGAAAAAAAAATTAAATAAAAAAAGTTTACCAGAGGGGGATACTCCATCTGGGGCACGCTGGCATGCACCTATAGGGCCGTTACACTTTTTCTTTTAATATGATGCTTTAAAGCCATCTTTGACATGATGAACTCGTAAATTCAAAAATACTCACGAATAAGGGGAACCCCATATGCACAGGATATGTCTTCTTAAATTACAAGGTAGCCAAACGTCATTTTACAAACTTTTTAAATAAAAAAAGGGTTTTTCCGGTATTTTCTCATATGAGTCGTCAGTTTATTCTTCGAAGAGAATTGCATTTTACAGATCTCACAAGTAAAAGTCTTTTCACCAGTGTGTGTTACAATATGAGCCGTCAGTCTACTCTTCCGAGAAAATGACTTTCCACAAATTTCGCAAGTAAAAGGCTTTTCACCGGTGTGTGTTCTCATATGACCCGTCAGTCTACTCTTCTGAGAAAATGACCTTTTACAAATTTCGCAAGTAAAAGGCTTTTCACCGGTATGTGTTCTCATATGAGCCGTCAATCTACTCTTCTGAGAAAATGACCTTTCACAAATTTCGCAAATAAAAGGCTTTTCACCGGTGTGTGTTCTCATATGTACAATCAGTCCACCCTTCAAAGTAAACGGCTTTTTACAAATCTCGCAAGTAAAAAGGGTTTTCACCCGGGGTATTCTAATAGATTCACAGGCACTCTTTACAGTAAACGACTTTTTACAAATCTCGCAAGTAAAAGGCTTTTGACCATTGTGTCTTTTAATATGAGCCGTCAGGTTAGTCTTGACAGAAAATGACCTTTCACAAATTTCGCAAGTGAAAGGCCTTTCACCAGTGGTGTCCTAACATGTTTTTATTGCATCTAGGGACAAAATGACTTTTTGCAAAAACCCCGCAAGAAAAGGGCTTTTCACCAGTGTGTGTTCTAGTATGTACCGTCAGACTGTACCCGTGACGAAACGTCCGCCCGCAATATCTACACATGTGAATCTTCCTGAGCCAATGTACTCTCCTTATATGAAGAGATAGTAGGTTCTCCTTGTGGAACGATTCTCCACATTTGGGGCGGAAACATCCTTGTCACATGGGGGTGTTTTCGCCCTACTTTATGTTCGTGTTTAAAACTTTCATCGCATTGGTCGTTAAAACAGATTTAAAAGTTTTCCCAATAAGACGCCTCGTGCTACGACGTCGTCGCTTATCAAAGATAATCTTGCTTTTTAATCAAGAACATCTTCCGTTTGAATTACAAAAACTTCTAAATTTTAAAGTCTTTTACATTATATTCTTCAAAATTTTCAATACTCCCATCTTCACCAAATTTTCTTCTTTAATACTTTCCAATAAGACATCCTGTGTTGCATTGTGATCGCTTATCAAACATATTCCTGCTTTTGAATCAATAAAATCTCCCGTTTGAATTACAAAATCTTCTAATTTAACGTCTGGGTGACTATTATATTCGTCACAGTTATTGTCGTAATATTCGTGCAACTTATCATATTCTGTGGCCATTTTTGTGAGTGCATATACAGAATTTTGTTTATTGAATTATTTCTTCTTCTTCAACTGCCTACGTTAATTTGTTTTTCGCTTCTACAAAGGGAATTGCAACGTATGTGGAATCAGGTCTGGAATGTAAAGCACATAATTTAAACTTCGTTCTAAAAAAGAAACAACAGAAGTAAATTCATTACTTTGAAACGTGCAAGCAACGTCTTTAAAAATTCGTCATTTACGGATTTTATTATCTCGCACAAACACGTTATGCTTTAAGATCGAAACGAAACATATTCCAATCTAGAATGAATGAATGATTTTATTTGTCATCAAGACTTACATGACAGGTCAAATATAAGTACATATATACAAAAAGAAAGGTAAAATTGTAAAAAAAAAAAAAACAAACAATATACATAAGTACAAGACAAACACGTAGAAAACGAAACAGCGAATAAATAGTAATAATAGTCCTTTAAAAGTAGGGACTTCATGGTTTTGGCAAATTGGTTTTTACTAAGAGTCTTTAGAAAAGAGAACAAACGAAACTACAACATATACAGTACCGTGCAATCGAATTAGGGCCACTTTGATTTTATACAAATATTTGCTATTAATATTATAATAACCAAAATTTCTAAATATTTTCCGCAATAAAACGTTTTTAATTGTATTTGAGATAATCCTCTTAAGTAGGTATAAAATTCTCGTTATTATAACCCCCACCAAACATTCGTTTCTATCCAAGGTACGTTTAGGGTCGGTAATGGTGACTGGTTTACCTGCTTCAAGTTAGTTTACGTTAGTTTTCATGGTGTAAAGTGCAAGTATTATAGTTTCGTGCTATAATATTCGTTTTACACGTTGTTTTAGTGTAATTAAATTGAAATTTCGTGACGTTTAGTTTTCTTTTTTTATTGATAAATTTTGTGAAATGGGCAAACGTAAAGACATTTCAAATGAGAAAAAAACAAGAATTCAAGTGTTACTAAAGACGGGGCTGTATTCTCATCGGGAAATAGCCAGAAGAGAACGAGTTTCTCGTCAAACAGTCGACAGGCTAGCGATGTCAAAGAAAGAAAATTTACCAGCGACTTCAAGTGGTCATTCTCATTGTCGCGGTATTCGCAAAACTTCGCCACGGGAAGACAGAATTATCATAAAAAGGGCATTAGAAAACAGGCAACTCTGCATTAAAGAACTTCAGCCTATATTACATTCTGATAATATAAAAATATCAGATCAAACATTAAAATCGCGCTTATATGAAGCCAATATCAGAAGTAGACGCCCTGCAAAAAAGCCGAAACTTACTTTAAAGATGAAAAAGGCATGATTGCAGTGGGCGCAACAGCATCGGCATTTTACTGTTGAGGATTGAAAAAAAGTATGTATCAATATGTTATGTATATTTTCAAAATTTGGAACATTTTTAATAAATTCGAAAATGTAATGAAAATTTCTGTTTCTAACGGTTGTTTTTAGTGACGAGTCACGGCTAGAGGCTGTAACTGAAGTTGCTCGTTTCGTTAGAAGAAGACCATCGGAACGATATGATGAAAGCGCAGTGGTAAAATAGTGAAACATCCACCGGCAGTCATGATTCGGTCCTGTATATCAGGGAAGGGCTTGGACCGCTCTATTTTGTAACGGGTACCATGAATCAAATTCAATATAAACAAGTTATGGAATCAATCTTAATCCCGTATATGACATCTTTAGACCCTGAAAATTACTCTTACACATTTATGCAAGATGGTGCACCGTGCCACAGGGCAAAAACAATTCTAAAAATGTTTTCAGCAAGAAAACTGAAGATATTGCCATGGCGAGGCAATTCCCCCGACCTGAATCCAATCGAAAATGTTTGGAATTCTTTAAAACGTACAGTTTATGCATCTCCCAATACAATAGTTGACGTTTTGAAAGCAAACATAACAAATAGCTGGCAAAATAATGCTCACCTTAAAGAAGTTGCAGCAGCGTGTATAGGAAGCATGCCAAAAAGAATTGCTGCTGTCATAAAAGCAAGGGGTTGTTCGACGAAATATTAATGTACGTGTTAATATAAATATATATATATGAATAAATAAAAATTGTTTTTATCAAACGTTGATACTTTGTATTATTTATTAAGCTAAAATTCAAATTTATATAGTGGCCCTAATTCGATTGCACGGTACTGTAGAAGATCAAATGATAGCAAACAATAACCGAAGCTTCTATCAAGAAGTTAAAAAGAACAAAATAAGGGAAAATAAACACACCTTGTTAGTCAAAAGCAAAGATGGAGATATAATCAGAGATACGCATCGCAACTAAAAAGGTGGGCAGAATATTTTTCTGAACTGCTAAGTGATTTAGAAGAAAACGGAGCCCTAGACGAAGACATGCTAGTGAATGCGGAAGGAAATGACTTAATAGAGAAGCCGACAAAAACTGAAATCAAAGCAGTTATATTAAGACTGAAGAACAATAAATTTGGAAGTGAGAATGGAATTCAAGCGGAAATTTGGAAAAAACGGGGGAGAGCACCTGGAAATCGCATTAACAAATTTAATAAGGCAAGCATGGGAGGAGGAAGAAGTACCAAAGGATTGCAGGAAATGCAGTTATCCGTTCAATATGCATGAAAGGAAACTTGACAGAATGCTCTAATTTCAGAGGCATTGCACTCATAGACGTAGCTCATTCAATTTTAGCATTAACACTAAAACCACCGCACCGGTCAATTTGACCGTCTTTCAATTTTAAAGCTTTTTTTTTCAACGGAATTAATTTTGATATGATCTTGAAATCGTGCGACTTTTCCTAAATTTAGTTTGGCAAAGCTCTCACAAAATTTTGAATATTTTGTAGAACTCTAAGCGGTGTTCTGGGAAATTTTACCTTAAACGGTCGCCCGGAAATGACCGGAACGTTAAAAAAATGTTTTGACAAACTTTATTTGTCAATTCTTTTTCTTGGTTGCAACATTTGAAAGAACTAAACATTTAGGCATGTACCGCATGTAAATATGTACATAATTTCCAATATTTATTACATATAAAACAAAGCATATAACTGCATCAATCGATCAGAGCTTGTTCCTATTTGTTAGTACTTGTTTCGACATGTTCAGCCTTGCCCGCGACAAAGAACCTGTTTCTACTGGCGCTCTTTTTAGTGTCGCGCAGACTTAATTTGGCGCATGCGTAGAAAATATTTTGCAAGTTTCAACCTGCACTATTGTGAACATATAACAAGATCGGTAGTACTCTGAAAATGCATTCGTCCTGTTTAGTTAGACTGAACAGTATGTGGTCCAGCAAAGGCCTCTCGGCTGCACAAGCTTTAGCGTATTTAGACGAACTGGAAAATCTTTCGCCAGGAAATTCCGAGAATGATTCTAAATCAGTTAGTGAAAACGAAATTCGTTCTCGAGTTGTTGCGAGTGAGAACAGAAAAAGGATTTTCCTTCAATCTTGGTGCAGTTTGCAAATTAAAAGACAATTCCCAATGGCAAGTAATTTCTGCGAGTCAGCCTACTGCAGGCAGAAAAAACCCAACCCAGGGTCAACAGGCTATGCAAAACAAAAAGTAACTGCAGAAAATGTGAGTAGTTTCTGGAGATTATCTATCGATGACTCGATGCTCAAGACACAATTATGTTTAGGAGATCTAGAATCCTTTATTGCCATTCTATACGTAGCGGTGCTCAGGGTTCCAGTCATTTAGAATTGGATTGCTTGTGGTCTAAAAAGTGGGGAATATCGTATTTTAGTCAAACGATGTCCAGAAACAAATTTAGAGAAATTATGCGATATCAGATTCGATCTCAAGTCTACAAGGAAAGAAAGATTGGAACATGACAAGATTGCTTTAGTTTCCGAAATATGGCAAAAATTTGCTTACAATTGCAAAATTTGTTATGTGCCCGGAGAAACCATCACCTCACGAATAAAAAGAATATTAGCAACAAAATTGGGGTTCTCGGCATGATTGCGTAGAAAGCAGCGGCAAAAAACCAAACGTGCTTGATGATCAGGTGGATTTAGGGCCTTTCTACATGAAAGGGGTAAAGTTGCTGCTCGTGGAGGATTTTCCAAATAAGAAGAATATTAATTCCTACCTCGAGAAACTTATCTCTGCATTCTGTGCTAACACTGCGCTTTCTGCCTCGGGGATGGGGGCTGACCTTGGTGTCCCTGAATCATGAGACTGTTTCCCAAAACGAACAGGTATCACACAATCTTTTCACCAGTCTCACAAAAACATGAATTGAAGGGATTCAATGTTAGAGTGACTATGGATGCGGTTAAGACTTACTTCACAATACGATTAGCAATGTATGTCATATGTACTTGGATGTTATCCTGTTGTTATTCTTTTTTTTAATTTTTTCTAAATATGTAATCACGATGACTTATCCGTGTATGATCTCTGGATGAAAATTATTATTAATATTTTTATCAAGGACAGAAACGGTCCAAATTTTGACTAATTAAATAAACTCACTACAGACCGTGATTAACACGGATGAAAATTACTTGCACGTGCAAAAAAATGCGTCTGCTTACCTTAAAGGATAAACAGCAAACCCAAAACGTAAACTATTTCAAACTTTCCTGGATCTGTTATTAAAACGCATTGACCCACTGAATCATCGCTGAATGTATAAAAAGTCTAGCCAACCCAAAAAGATTAGACCTAAATCGTAAATCTGGCTTAAATTTCATGTTAGATGCAAATATGGTTGGCAAGGCTAGAGAATGGGTACTACAGTATAGGGTGACAATGTACAATGTGGCTGCACTGCATTTTAGCTTTTAGTTTTTCTTAGGGTGCGTTCGAAAAAGCTGGTTAAAGGTAGAGTACCAGGGATGTTAGGGAGGCTTTAGAATAGAATAGAATATACCTTTATTGTCTAACAGAAGATCCAATTATAGGTCAATAATCGACTTATAATATAACAATGTAGGTTTCCATACCTAAATTAAATAACATTAAATATTGCAGAACAAAATAATTTAAAAAAAAGAAGAAAAATCTAACAAATTAACACTACTTGAAAGTCAGTCCATCATAAGTCTATTACTAAGATTACGATTTCATATATAGTGGGAAATTTAAGGTAACATGGTGGGAGAATTAACAAAATAATGGGAGATCAGGCGCCATATTTAAACTGTTAAAGCTTAAATATATTATTTGAGCTTGTTAATAGGTTATTATCTGTCGCAGAGTTATAATTAAAAGGGAGAAATATTATGGAGTTGCTTAGTAATAATAAATGTAAACTTTTCATCATAATTATAACACAGAGAACAACAATTTGTAACGACTTGTTTGTCCACAACAAACCTCTGGCACCTTGCGTCCTCTGTTGGAGGTGGGTAAAACTAAAAACATCGCGTATTTAACATTCTGTAGTTTTAATTGACATCGAATATTAACACCATAAAAATATCAGTAAAAACAGCAAATAACATAAAATAAATTTATTTAATTTACTATAAACTGAATTTTAATTTAAAATATAAGTGGAAATTTTATTAGACAATAAAGAAAAAGTTATTAGTATTCTAGTATACTAAGTGCTTTCATGAAGATTATATTTCAAAACAGTCTTGGCAGGTTTCTACCTACCAGCAGAACCATGTTGCTTCCACATTTCTTTAACATGTAAAATATTTGAGCATGTTGGAATGTTTAGTCTATTTCTAATTTCTATTTTAATTAGGAATAATTGCGAGAATAGTCTGCAAACTACTATTGTACTTTTTCTTGATGTAGAAATCACCCAGGATTTGTAGGTCGCATGCCTAGCATACACAATGATTTGCATTATCTTTTTGTGAGCTACTTATATTTTCATAAATCTTTAAACTGTGGATAATTTTAAATTAAATTAGCCGCGTAAATCCTATGGTATGATTCTTAATTTACCAACGGTGTTTTGTTGGCCAAGCTGTATATAACGAAATGTAACTAGATAAATGGCCAGGCCTGAAAGAAGGCGGGAATATATGAGTTTTGTTACCGTGGTTGACGAACGTTGTTTTTAAAAGAGCGTGTCATTGCGTGATAGAAAATCGGCATCCCTACAAAGCTTTTATTCAAACTTTTTTCTTTTCGTTTTAGTTGGATTGCTTTTAATAGATGCCTAAAAATTATAATTATCTCCATATACTTAACCAACCTAGCACAAACTGTTTCTAAATTCAATTTTCTATGTTAATGTTATTGTGTTTAGAGCTTGTTGAATACCTACAACGCATTTTTGTTATTGACCAACTGAATAATGTACTAGTGTAAGGGTACTACTCGTCAGGATAATTTTCAACACACAAATAACTACACAACTTGTTTAACATGAACAACGTTTAATATTTCGCCATTTTGCTTACACATTACCAGCTAACGGCTGTCTAATTGCTGGTCTTCTCCTAGACTCCAGACAACCTATTTTTGATTGGCGATTCGCGCCAAAAGTCTTCTCTCTGAATATAATCTATTTGAATATGCAACTTAAAAATATAAAATAACTAGGTAGGGATATTAACACATGGATACCAACGTCAAGTATTAAAATAACTATTAATAAAATATAGTGCCAACCTAAGAATATATCTTCACCAACACTTGGAAATTTCAAACGGGAAATACCCTTTCCTTTAGCCTATTCTATGTACTCTTATTTTCGTTGGCGTTTTTAATTTCCATTAAATTGTGGGAGATTTACTTTAGCAGTGGTAGAAAACTCAACAGTGTGGGAAATCTCTTGCTATAGTGGAAGCTAGTGACGTTATATTTGCGTAATTAAAATAATCTTTGGAACAACTTAACGGTTCTGTTGACGCACCTTCACAAATTTGTCTTATCGTGCCAAAATCAGAATCTTTCTCCAAAACACTTTCAAACCTTTCTAGAACACAAACATTTTTTGCGTCTTCTACCGCGCATAGCTGTGCGTGAACATGTTGCATTATTTGCAGAGATTCCACTAACGACACCGAAGGATTTTGTAATTTTTCTATTGCCTCCACTAGTCCGAAGTAATTGTTCTGAATAGTTTTTAAATCCGTTTTAACCTATCTTGAAATTTCGACTGGCTTTCCTTGATAGCCGCAGCTGCCTTTGGATCGAATTGTAAAACCACGTAATTAATATTGTCAAAATATTTATAATAAAGCGCGGCCTGTAACCATGTTCCTTAACGTGTAAGAATAGGTTCTGGTGGCTCAGGCATACGGGGGCACAGTCTATGAAATTTTTCGAATACGTTTTGGGGATTTGACAAATGCTGCTTTTGTATGCGCTATTACAGCGTATACCTCAGGATAACATTTTCTAATACTATCTGCCGCAAGACTGAAAGCATGAATTTTACACGTAATATGTAACAAGTTAGCACAATGTTTTTTAAGAGACCGGCCTACAGAAAGCATGTTTGCGGCACCATCACTAATAAACATCAACAGTTGGTTTGTTGAAAGTTCAAACATTTCCAATGTATTTAACACTAATTTTGAAATTACTTCGGCAGTACATTGTTGTACTCGTCTGGAAGCCAATAGAATTGAAGGTGATCATTGATGTGGTTCCATTGTACGTACCATTACATTAACCACAGAATTTTTTTTACGATCTGTTGTTTCGTCCACACATAACCACAGTTTTTATCTTTCAACTACGATTTAATTCTTTTTTCAACATGTTCACGAGCAGATGGCACAATTCTTTGTAACGATGCCCGACTTGGTAATTTGCAGTCCGAATATATATTCCAAAAGAAGAAATATGCTTCCTTGTCTAATAAATTAAACGGTAGATTACATGCAATAAAGGTAACACATAAATTAAATTTAAATTTGTCATAGTGTCGCGTGCAATTTTTTTTTGAAGAATGCTGTTTACTATTTACGTGACGTAAACAATCCCTTTTGGACCAACACATTAAAGGGATATTACAAACTACACATTGAATCTTAACGCCATCATAATTTAGGTCAGGCATTTCTGCTATAAATTCTGTAACTTTGTCCAACATTAGTCGTTTTCGCGACGTATGCAACATTTTTAAAACAAACCTAAAACTACGAAATAGTATTTACGGCAGCGTACATGTATACACAACAGATCTGGTTAAGACTCGCAGTTATACTGAGGGTTGTATCGAACCTCCGCCACTGCCCGTTGGCGCTCGTGAAGAACTCTATTAATGACCATGTAAGTAACGACGCGATTCTGGACTGGGAAAAACACGAAAATGTTCCGGAAATTACTGAAGAGGATATCATTACGAAGTCGTAAATTTCAGCGAAGATACGGATTCAGGTGATACTCTACCAATCCCTGTGACAATAATAAAGCATGTCGATGCAATAAAATCATTCGAAATGTGTCTACAATGGGCGGAAGATAATGATCCTCCATTGCAAGATATATCGTTATTGAAAAGACCGAAGGCAAAGGCACGATCAAATCATGAAACTGTGTTGAAACAGCCAACAATTTATTCGTTTTTTAAAAAGTAATGATATTATTTAGATAAGTTATGTGAACTGCAATTTCATTTCAGTTCGTACTTTTATGTTTTCCAATAGAAATAAATAACTGAAATATCTAGTTGATTTTAGGTCATTTAAGTATATGATTAAAAAAAAATTAAAAAACGCCGCCAATCCGGACAGGACAACAACTTTATGTGTCCGAACTGTCGAAGTTTACTGTATCAGCATCTGCAACAGGTGCAATAAAAAAAGAAATCAGATTTTTTTTAGATGTTTAGATGTGGTTTAAATCTTAAATATCTTGAGGGGAATTTTTATATGACGTTTATAGTAATGTAGTGGCTACATTAGACAACTGTAGATTGAAATTATGTAATTTACAAAGTATTTGT
>JAROYC020000003.1:1629366-1651901 GCA_029619255.2 Dynastes hyllus | reverse complement strand
AAGAAAAAGGCTTCTCGCCGGTGTGTATTCTAATATGATTCATCAGTACATGTTTCGTAGAAAACGACAAATTACAATCTTCGCAAGCAAAAGGCTTTTCGCCGGTATGTGTTCTCATATGGGTCGTCAATTTACTCTTCCAAGAGAATTGCTTTTTACAGACTTCGCAAGTAAAAGGCTTTTCATCAGCGTGTGACTTAATATGATTCGTTAGTCTATTCTTCTCAGAAAACGACTTTTTACATATCTCGCAAGTAAAAGGCCTTTCACCGGTGTGTATCTTAATGTGTTTGGTGAGTCTACTCTTCAGAGCAAATGACTTATTACAAATCTCGCAAGTAAAAGGTCTTTCACCAGTGTGTTTTCTAATATGCCTTGCTAGTCCGCTACCGTCACAAAATGACTTTTTACATACTCGCAAGTAAAAGGCTTTACAACAGTGTGTGTTTTAATATGAGTCGCCAGTATACCCTTCTGAGAAAATGACTTTTTACATATCTCGCAAGGAAAAGGCTTTTCACCGGTGTGTGTTTCAATATGAGTTTTCAATCTACCCCTAAAAGCAAATGACTTCTTACAAATCTCGCAAGTAAAAGGTCTTTCACCAGTGTGTTTTCTAATATGCCTTGTCAATCCACTACCGTCATAAAATGACTTTTTACATACGTCGCAAGTAAAAGGCTTCTCACCAGTGTGTGTTTTCATATGCGTCTTCAGCCTTTCCTTCACACAATATGACTTGTTGCAAATTTCGCAAGTAAAGGGCTTTTCACCGGTGTGTGCTCTAGTGTGTATTATTAGATTGGTCCTGCGATGAAACGTCCTCCCACAAAATCTACACATGTAAACCTTCCTGAGCCAATGCATGCTCCTAATATGATAATATAGTTTCTTCTTCTCAAACGATTTTCCACATTTAGGACAAAAAACGATCTTGTCGAGCTTATCAGAGACCTTGCGAACTTTTAGTTCATGTTTGTGTTCAAAGCTTTTATCACATTGGTCGTTCAAATTTTCAACTTTAATATTTTCTAATAAGGCACCTTGTACTTCACTGTGATCAGTAATCAACGATATTCCTGCTTTTGAATCGAGAAAATCTCCCGTTTGAATTTCAAAGTCTTCTAATTTAACGTCTAGGTTACTATTATATTCTTCACAGTTGTTATCGTAATGTTCATGCAATTCATCATATTCTGTGGCCATTTTTGTGAACGCATTTACAGAATTTTGTTTATTGAAATAAAAGAATGTAATCTAAAATTGGACCTATTTCCTCTTCTTCTTCAACTATGTTAATTTGTTTTTCGACCCTCCAAAGGGAATGGGAACATATGTGAAACCAGGCCCGCGAAGTTAATCACTTAAAATAAACTTCCTCCTAAAAAAGAAACAAAAATAACAATTACAAAGAATTACATAAAACAAGCAAAACTACAAAACAAATATGAATCAATCTGAGCTGGGTAAGCACCTGAGTGCTTTCTTCTATAAAAATTGTAACACCAAATAAGAAATAAACAACATTTAAACCGTTAAATATGTAAAAAGTGAAAAGGCTAGCGAAAATTTAAATGATTGGCAGTGTATAATTGTATTTTTCGTTTCCTATGGTGAACGATGAAGATTTGTTCGTTTCTCTTGATGATGTTACTCAAACCTATTACGAAAACAAATAAATAATATTTCTAAATTTTAGCCAAGAATAGCAGTTAAACATAAACGATGTGTATATAAGGTAGGTCCAGATACGAACGGGAATGGCAACAGAGCATTCGGGATTCACTGATAGATCGCATTCGATCGCAGTATATCATAAGGCGAACAGCGGTACGCACGCTTGTCCGCTCGATCACGTATTATAATTCAACGCCTTCTGACAAAATGTACTAACACAGAATTACTGCGTAATTTTTCTGTATTCTCAGATTATGTTAGAAAATACAGTTTCTTATACAGTGGATATCGTTTATGGCGACGGTGAAGAGACCGACGAAATTCGGTCGTTATAACTACAGTTGCTCACTGGCGCCAACGGGCAGTGGCGGAGGTTCGATACAACCTCAGTATAACTGCGAGTCTCAACCAGATCTGTTGTGTATACATGTACGCTGCCGTAAATACTATTTCGTAGTTCTACGTTTGTTTTAAAAATGTTGCCTACGTCGCGAAAACGACCAATGTTGGACAAAGTTACAGAATTTATAGCAGAAATGCCTAACCTAAATTATGATGGCGTTAAAATTCAATGTGTAGTTTGTAATATCCCTTTAATGTGTTGGTCCAAAAGGGATTGTCTACGTCACATAAATAGTAAACTTAAAAAAAAAATTGCACACGATACTATGACAAATTTAAATTTAATTTATGTGTTACCTTTATTGCATGTAATCTACCGTTTAATTTACTAGACAAGGAAGCATACGTCTTCTTTCGGAATAAATATTCGGACTGCAAATTACCAAGTCGGGCATCGTTACAAAGAATTGTGCCATCTGCTCGTGAACATGTTGAAAAAAGAATTAAATCGGAGTTGAAAGATAAAAAACTGCGGTTATGTGTAGACGAAACAGATGGTAAAAAACAATCTGTGGTTAATGTAATGGTACGTACAATGGAACCACATCAATCGTCACCTTCAATTCTATTAGCTTCCAGACGAGTACAACGATGTGCTGCCGAAATAATTTCAAAGTTAGTGTTAAATACATTGGAAAAGTTTGAACTTTCAACAAACCAACTGTTGATGTTTATGAGTGATGGTGCCGCAAACATGCTTTCTGCAGGCCGGTCTCTTAAAAAACATTGTGCTAACTTGTTACATATTACGTGTAAAATTCATGCTTTCAGTCATGTGGCGGATAGTATTAGAAAATGTTATCCTGAGGTAGACGCTTTAATAGCGCATACAAAAGCAGTGTTTGTCAAATCCCCTAAACGTATTCGCAAATTTCACAGACTGTGCCCCCGCATGCCTGAACCACCAGAACCTATTCTTACACGTTGGGGAACATGGTTACAGGCCGCATTTTATTCTCATAAATATTTTGAGAATATTAAGAACGTGGTTTTACAATTCGATCCAAAGGAAGCTGCGGCTATCAAGGAAAGCCAGTCGAAATTTCAAGATAGTCAGGTTAACCCATTTGAACCTACCGTTCCTTTATAGGAACGTAATGCATCGTAATCTTCCTTGGCCGATATTATAAGTTTAAAGAGTTTCCGAAAGATTGTGCTAATTTTATTTGAAAGTACAAAGTAAAGATAATCTGTAGACACTCGTTTCATCCGTGTGTCAAATGCCGTTTGTTTTCAATATTAGTTCAAATTAAGTGCAAGTGCGAAAATTCGTTTTTTTCAATACAATGGATTTGTAGAAGTAAGTATTGATTCCTAATCGTAAGATACTACAAACCTGAGGTGATATATCGAAAAAACCGTTAATAGTTTTGCCTAAGACGTGAAGTTTCCGATATATTAGTTTTATACAATACGAATAATTTTGAAAATGTTGATGTTCCTTTTACGGAACGGTAGGATTATATAGGAGTACCAAAATTTGTTTCAGTTGGCGACGACCGTTGATGCTCGATGAACTTTTGGACGAATTAGAAGATCCCAATCGGGTTCCCATCCCTCCTAACGGCATCGTGCTTTTCCCTCCTGACAATTGCAATGGCGACGTTACAGATGAAGATATCGTCGTCATTGGTAATTTACCGAGCAGTCAATTGCGAACTGAGGCTGAACTAACTTTCGATGATGACGGAGATTGGGAATCGGAGGATGAGTTGCCCCTGGCAACATTTACTCATCGGAAAAAAGTGCCGTTACACATTCAAAGGTCGTATGGACCGAAGACGATTTAAATCTTCGTGCTTCTAATTGGTGTGACATTGAGAAACCCATGAAAGAATGTAGATCACCCGTAGATCTGTTTCAATTATTTTTTGACAAAGATATCGTAAATTTTACCAACACATATGGATTTCTATTTCGAATAAATCAAAACCTCGTTTAAATACATATAAACCTACCGTTCCTTTAAAAGAACACCCTACAAACCCACAAAAGATTATTTTGAAAAATAAATTAATGTTTTTTCAGTAAGTAATATGTACTTCTTATCAAAAACGCATATTCAAAATGAACTTTTAAGAAAAATAAACTTTCAAGACTAAATGGGTTAAAACGGTCTTTAAAACTATTCAGAACAATTACTTCGGACTAGTGGAGGCAATAG
This sequence comes from Dynastes hyllus, assembly GCA_029619255.2. Lineage (NCBI taxonomy): Eukaryota > Metazoa > Arthropoda > Insecta > Coleoptera > Scarabaeidae > Dynastes > Dynastes hyllus. The sequence continues at coordinate 1,647,658 of JAROYC020000003.1, read as the reverse complement.
AAAAATTACAAAATCCTTCGGTGTCGTTAGTGGAATCTCTGCAAATAGTGCAACATGTTCACGCACAGCTATACGCGGTAGAAGACGCAAAAAATATTTGTGTTCTAGAAAGGTTTAAAAGTGTTTTGGAGAAAGATTCTGATTTTGGCACGTTAAGAGAAATTTGTGAAGGTGCGTCAACAGAACCGTTAAGTTGTTCCAAAGATTATTTTAATTACGCAAATATAACGTCACTAGAAGTAGAACGTTCGTTTTCTGCATAAAAACACACTTTTTCTTCACGCCACACTCGGTTTGCCGAAACAACCGTGGAAACATATCTAATGTTGCAGATATTTAACAGACATTATTCACTTTGTGATTTCACGGAAGACTCTTAAGAAGGTAAGCGTTTGAGTATGTATTATACTTTATTTCTGACCAATTATTTTGTGTAAACTTTTATGCGTCCGCCACTGGCTGTTGGCGCAAATTGAGCAACTCTACCTATAACACAACTTTTCACCTCACAATATAACAATGCGCATGCATCTGATCGATCACTGGACGATAATCTTCAAACTGGAGCAACTATCAGCAAACGGTTAGAAATTAATTTGGAGATCTGCACGAACGCCAAATTACGCCAAACTAGTAGTCGGGTTTTGGCGTTTTAACTGCACGAACACTATTTTTGTAGTGCGCATGCTCTAACGATTTCAAACGATTTTAAATCGCTGCAGAAACAAACCTATATTAACACAGAAAAAATGTTTCTATACTTCTTTTGTTAAAAGAGTGGACAGGTTGACAGCGACAGTTTCCTTATTGCTGATGAAGTGCTGCTGAACCTTTTGCGAATTGTTATTCTGCAACATACAATGTTGACCAATGGATCCAATGGAGGCAGGTGAATTTCCATGTTGTACTATTAGTTGTTCTAGTGAATCTAAATGTCACCTGTTGACCATATGTTGACAACAGCGCTCTGCCCAAGTCCTTGACATTATATCAACAGTTTGCCTTCATCATGAAGCCCTGTTTCAAACTAGATTTGAGTTTTTGTAAAGGAGCTGTTGTAACCCATTTTCGAAGACTGATCATAACACAAAAAAAGGATTAAGACCTCTGGATGATGATTCAGTAAATCAGCTGAAAGTGCTCATAAATATCTTTTTGTTCCTGGCCAAAAATGGTGCCCAACATGTCAGAAGGACTGTAAACTCAAAACCACTGCAATGTTGTCATCTTTAACAACAACAGATGATGATGAGGACCATTCTGAAGCTTCATTTGGTGTTTCACCCTTGAAATTTCAAAAGATCAGTAAGTGTAATGCACGTGGCTATGCAAAACGCGAAATTAGTCAAGTGTTGACCATATGTTGACAACAGCGTTCTGCCCAAGTCCTTGACATTTTATATCAACAGTTTGCCTTCATCATGAAGCCCTGTTTCTAACTAGATTTGAGTTTTTGCAAAGGAGCTGTTGTAACCCATTTTCGAAGACTGATCATAACACAAAAAAAGGATTAAGACCTCTGGGTAATGATTCAGTAAATCAGCTGAAATTGCTCATAAATATCTTTTTGTTCCTGGCCAAAAATGGTGCCCAACATGTCAGAAGGACTGTAAACTCAAAACCACTGCATTGTTGTCATCTTTAACAACAACAGATGATGATGAGGACCATTCTGAAGCTTCAGTTGGTGTTTCACCCTTGAAATTTCAAAAGATCAGTAAGTGTAATGCACGTGGCTATGCAAACGCGAAATTAGTCAAGTGTTGACCATATGTTGACAACAGCGTTCTGCCCAAGTCCTTGACATTATATCAACAGTTTGCCTTCATCATGAAGCCCTGTTTCAAACTAGATTTGAGTTTTTGTAAAGGAGCTGTTGTAACCCATTTTCGAAGACTGATCATAACACAAAAAAAGGATTAAGACCTCTGGATGATGATTCAGTAAATCAGCTGAAAGTGCTCATAAATATCTTTTTGTTCCTGGCCAAAAATGGTGCCCAACATGTCAAAAGGACTGTAAACTCAAAACCACTGCATTGTTGCCATCTTTAACAACAACAGATGATGATGAGGACCATTCTGAAGCTTCATTTGGTGTTTCACCCTTGAAATTTCAAAAGATCAGTAAGTGTAATGCACGTGGCTATGCAAAACGCGAAATTAGTCAAGTGTTGACCATATGTTGACAACAGCGTTCTGCCCAAGTCCTTGACATTTTATATCAACAGTTTGCCTTCATCATGAAGCCCTGTTTCTAACTAGATTTGAGTTTTTGCAAAGGAGCTGTTGTAACCCATTTTCGAAGACTGATCATAACACAAAAAAAGGATTAAGACCTCTGGATGATGATTCAGTAAATCAGCTGAAAGTGCTCATAAATATCTTTTTGTTCCTGGCCAAAATGGTGCCCAACATGTCAAAAGGACTGTAAACTCAAAACCACTGCATTGTTGTCATCTTTAACAACAACAGATGATGATGAGGACCATTCTGAAGCTTCATTTGGTGTTTCACCCTTGAAATTTCAAAAGATCAGTACGTGTAATGCACGTGGCTATGCAAAACGCGAAATTAGTCAAGTGCAAAGCGCTATGAGTGGTCAAATTAATCAAAATGCACTGGCAGATGGTTTTGATCCAAAAGAACTCGGGGCACAGGCTACTATCACCCAGAAATGTGGCAATTGTGCTGATTATAATGACTTTATCAGAGAGTTGAAAGAAAAGCTACAGATATCATCATGGTTCAAGTTACAAGACAACATTGAACAACATTTTCAATTCACAAAGGGTTCAACGGCACTTTTTCACACCAGCAATGAGGAAACCGTCACTGCTAGCCTGCACTTTTTCTGTGTTAATAGGTTTATCCTGTAGAGTTTTAGCAAATAATCTATGCTTTAACTAAAAACGAAAGCTATTATTAAAGTAAGTTTAGGTATGTTAGAACAGTTCGCATAAATACTAGAATTTTTTGTTAGAAGTTAGAGTTGTCAAATTTGAGACGCAGTGTCCTAAAAACTGTCAAAATTTCACGCGTAATTTTTTTTTAGCAACATCAAACGATTATATTTAATTAAGTATTCAAGATGAAGTACTGAGACTTGGAGGACTTCACAGGCATATTCTCTGAAGGTTTGTCAAAGGAAAGCTCTGCATCATGTCAGCTCTTGATGATACAGGCTTGCCATAATAGCTACAAATTTGTCGCGCAAAACTTTTTCTTGAATTTGAGCTTCAATAGCATGAAAAGTAACAATACCACATGGCTGAAACTTCACGGGTTTGCAAAGGTTAAACAAATCGGCAATATTCCCAAACCTCCTTTCCTTCCTTACTACTAATACATTTGTGTATACAGCCTCTGAAAGTTGGCTGAAAATGCTGTACGGCTTGCGCGACATTTTGGTACTCGTGATTCAAAGGTCCACAAGACCTCCAATTTTTACTTTTATGATGTCAAATTTTGGACAGCTTAGTTTCATACAATAGGCGACATTTATGCAAAATTTTATTAAAATCTGAGATAGCCGAGTGTGAAGTACTGGACCACTTGACGTGGAATGACCTGTAAGAAAGTTGATACGAGTATCTTAAAAGCCGCCATCTTGAATTTTTGGTGAACATCAATGGCCTTATCGAAAAGAGTGGCTTTCATATTAAAACGTCTTTTCGTACTTCTTATACGAGGGACACGATATATATTTTGAGATGCCACAAAAGTAGAGAAGTTAGAGCTGGCAACACTGCATTTCTAAATACCACCATCCTTAAGTAGTAAACTCTGACTGTCAGTTGAGTCGCTGCTGTCATAGAGTAAACGTGGTAGGTACGATTTGTCATCGAAACATGGATTTATCAAGAGAACATGTACGCGCAATGATTTACTAGGATTTTAAGGTCGGTTTAAGTGAACAACAAAGTCTTGAACGATTGCAACTTGCATTTGGTGATGAAAGTCCTTCATGTGCAACTGTGTTTCGCTGGTATAGCGAATTTAAAAGAGGACGGATATCGCTTGGTAATGAGGAACGTAGCGGTAGGCCCTGTTCTTCAGTTACCGCTGAAAACATTGAGAGTGTGAGACGTATGATCGACGAAGATCCAAGATGCACCTATCAAGTGATTGAGGCAACTCTTGGTGTTGGATCCGCAAGAGTAAATTCAATTTTACATGATCATCTTCGGATGAAAAAAATGGTTACTCGTTGGGTGCCACACACGCTTACCGATTTCCAAAAAGCAGAGCGAGTAAGAATCGCTCGGGAAACATTGGAAACGTTAAATAATGGTGGACATCGCATTCTATCAAAAATAGTAACAGGTGATGAAACTTACATCCCATTTTACGATATTCCTACCCGCCAGGAGAGCCGCGCGTGGATCCACGAAGATGCGCCAACACCAACAATGGCCAAAAGGCAAAGGGCTGTCAAGAAAGTTATGTACGCAGTTTTCTTCCGTAGTACCGGATTAGTAAAAGCAATGAAGCTGGAAAATCAACGTACAGTCACAGCAAACTGGTACACCACAAAATGTTTACCTACAGTTCTTGAGTCAGCCAACATTCGCGGGTTAATGTTGCATCACGACAATGCATCGTCACACAGTGCACAGCAGACAGTTGAATTTTTATGTGAAAATAAGGTAAAAGTCATTGAACATCCACCCTATTCGCCTGATTTGGCCATGTGTGATTTCTGGTTGTTCTTCAACCTAAAGAAACATTTACGTGGTCGACGTTTCACGACGAGGGATGAGTTAGATGAAGCAATTCATCTATTTTTTGAGAGCATTCCAAGAGATGACTGGCTTCACGCTTTTACGTTGTGGAAACTTCGGTTACAAAAGTGCATTGACGCAGGAGGAGATTATTTTGAACATAAATAAAATCATTTTCGTAAAAAGACTTGTAGTTTTCTTGTATCTCAAAGTATATAGCGTGACCCTCGTACTTACGAAGTTGTTTGACACAAGAAAATTACATTTTCAATTATTTTTGAAATAACTACTGACGGGTTCGACATTTTGAACTTTTTGAAATAGATTTTAAATCAGCACATAAACCTGCCAAACATTACTCATTTAAACAAATCCCCATCTTTAATGATACGAAAGTTACCTATGCAAACTCACGCGATCTGGGACAGCCTGTATATGTACTACAACCCGAAAAGCAGTTTTTAGTAGACTTGTAAAAAATCACCTTACGTGTCTACCTATTTTTGTACAAGAAGCATTGTTATATAAAATAAAGGCAAAGAATTTATAACAAGGTCTAATATGACTATCTGCAAAGAACAAAGTGCAGTTAAAAACGTAAAACATATAATAGTCCAGCCATAAATTCTGTCCCAATTTATAAAAACCAAATAACGGAAAATCGAGCGACAAATGATCTTCCTTTGTTTTTGTGTCATATAAATAAGCTCTTAGGTCTCAGAAAATTCTCACTATATTTCTATCGAACTTATTGTGAACATGGAGTGGAACGTGAAAGAAAATCGTGTCGTTGTTATGGCGCTGCACAAATGTAATAAGGCGCCGATCGAAATTTTCGATCTCCTAAAACCGCCAGGTATTACGAAGAAATTCGTTTACCGATCGATCAAACGGTACACGAAGATATCCTTAGTCGGAGCGGGCGACCACGAATTTCAAGGACACCATCGGTCATCAACGCCGTGGCTGAGTGAATTCGACGAAATCCTCTCCGAAAACAGAAAATCGTGGCGAAATTATCAAACAAGACTTGAGACTCCAAACTTGTCGTCTCGTCGAAGCACAGGACATCGCTTGACAGCAGCTCTGCGTTCCATTAGACCAGCAAGAGCGAAGAGATTGTGGATATTGACAAATTCTATTCACCGACAAAAAAATTTTCAAGGTAGAAGAAAAGATCAACCATCAAAATGACAGGGTCTAGGTACATACCACTCGAGGAGCTTCTGAAAAAATTGCGAGGATGGAAAGAGGCCATCATCCAGCTTCAATCATGGTTTGGGTAACAAAGCTTCATTTTTGTGAAAAGGCGATAAAAACGAATACTACCAACTACCACATAGATATTTTGTAACAGGTTGTCAAGCCTTTGAATGATGCTTTGCCCATAAATACTGGACACAACAGGACTCAGCTCGAGGTTAGAGACGAATTTACCAGCGTTTATCGCGGCCGAAGATGGGTCCTCTGAAAGGCACCGACCTTAACCGCCTAGAGCAAAAAGACTACTCTAAAAATCACCGCAATATCAAGGCTTTGAACGGTGATTTAGTGGCTGCAGTAGCTTCGATACCTCTCGAAACAGCGCTTGCGGCGATAGATGTGTGGCCGGATCGTTTCGGGAAGTGTGTGAAGGCAAGAGGTGGACATTTTGAATAGTTTTAATTTTTATAACGCCCTGTATGTTTGATCGTAAGTTCGAGCACTGTATTCAACGTCCCAAAATAAACAAAACTATCAATAAAAAACAAGAAAATTTACCCTATCTGGAGACACAGTGTATATGTACCTTCACGTGGTTCATTAGACTTCCTTTTTAAAATGCTGCTTCACATGCCGTCCTACACTTTCTGGACTCTTAAATTTAGCGGAACACAACTCACAGGAATAAGGGCAATCACCCATATGCACTGCCATATGTCTTTTTAGCCGTGCAGAAGTGACAAATGACGTTTTACAAACTTCGCAAGTAAAAGGCTTCTCGCTGGTGTGTATTTTAATATGTCTTCTCAGTCTATCCTTCGTACAATACGACTGTTTACACAGCTCGCAAGTAAAAGGCTTTTCATCCGTGTGTGTTTGAATATGATTCATCAGGTTACTCCTTTGAGCAAATGACTTGCTGCAGACCTCGCAAGTAAAAGATTTTTCATTCGTGTGTGTTTGAATATGAGCCATCAGTCTATTCTTCCAAGAAAATGACTTGTTACAGACCTCGCAAGTAAAAGGCTTTTCACCTGTGTGTATTTTCATATGAGCCACCAATGTACTCTTCCGAGAAAATGATTTTGTACATATCTCGCAAGTGAAAGGCTTTTCACCAGTGTGCGTTTGAATATGATCCGCCAATGCACTCTTCCAACAAAATGATTTTTTACAAATTTCGCAAGTAATAGGCTTTTCACCCGTGTGTATTTTCATATGAGACGCCAATGCACTCTTCCAAGTAAACGATTTTTTACAAATTTCGCAAGCAAAAGGCTTTTCACCAGTGTGCATTTGAATATGAGCGACTAATGCACTCTTCCATGAAAATGACTTGTTACAGACCTCGCACGTAAAAGGCTTTTCACCCGTGTGAGTTTTAATATGAGCCGCCAATGCACTCTTCCAAGAAAATGACTTTGTACAAATCTCGCAAGTAAAAGGCCTTTCACCGGTATGTGCTTGAATGTGAGTCGCTAATACAGTCTTCTGACAAAATGATTTTTTACAAATTTCGCAAGTAAAAGGCTTTTCACCCGTATGTGTTCGAATATGAGCCGTCAATGCACTCTTCCAAGAAAATGATTTTTTACAAATTTCGCAAGTAAAAGGCTTTTCACCCGTGTGTGTTTGAATATGAGCCGCCAATGTACTCTTCCAAGAAAATGATTTGTTACAAATTTCGCAAGTAAAAGGCATTTCACCGGTGTGTTTTTGAATATGAGTCGTTAGGTGACTCTTCTCAGCAAATGACTTTTTACAAAATTCGCAAGTAAAAGGCCTTTCACCGGTGTGTGCTCTCATATGTTTCTTCAGTACATCCTTCGTAGAAAATAACTTTTTACAAATCTTGCAAGCAAAAGGCTTTTCACCGGTGTGTTTTCTAATATGTTTCGTCAATCCATTCCTCGCAGAATATGACTTTTTACAAATTTCGCAAGTATAGGGCTTTTCACCGGTGTGTCCTCTAGTATGTACCGTTAGATCGCTCTTGCGACGAAACGTCCGCCCGCAAAATCTACACATGTGAATCTTCCTGGGCAAATGCACGCTTCTAATATGATGATATAGTTTCTTCTTCTCGAACGGTTTTCCACATTTAGGACAGAAAACATTCTTGTCGAGCTCACGAGAGACCTTTTGAGCTTTTAATTTATGTTTGTGTTTAAAGCTTTTATCGCATTGGTCGTTCAAATTTTCAACTTTAATATGTTCCAATAAGGCACCTTGTGCTACGTCGTGATCACTTATCAACGATATTCCTGCTTTTGAATCAAGAAAATCTCCCGTTTGAATTACAAAATCTTCTAATTTAACGTCCGGATCATTATTAGATTCTTCACCTTGTGTTACATTGTGGTCGCTTAACAAAGGTATTCCTGCTTTTGAATCAAGAACATTTTCTGCTTGAACTATAAAATCTTCTAATTTAATGTCTGCGTCACTATTATATTCTCCACATTTATTATCGTAATGACCATGCAACTTATCATATTCTGTAGCCATTTTTGAATAGCATTTACGGAATTTCGTTTATTGAAATAATAGAATATAACCTAAAATTGGGTCTATTTCTTCTTCTTCAACTACCTTAATCTGTTTTTCACTCCTCCAAAGGGAATGGGAAGATATGTGAAACCAGGATCGCAGTCATATAGAAAAAACCTTCCTCCTAAAAAAGAAACAAAGAAAATAAGTTATTACAGAAGATAGATAAAACTTAAGCAAAACTACAAAACAAGCATGAATCAATCTGGACTGGATAACCAGCAAGTAACAAGTGTAACATATTTTTGGTAACCCTGCATATTGGGCATATACACGTTGGTCCACATTTCACCGGGTGACCAACTACTGGAACCTATCTGACGCACCCTTTGTCTTTCTGTGCGCTCGTAAGGCTCTAATAAGAGATCGTGAGAAGTGAGGATTTGTTCGTTAGTTGAAATGGGCAAACCTTGCTTTAATCTGCAAATTTCTGACGAAATCAGTATTACTAGAAGTACTGTGAAACGTATTTTGAAACGCAACAAATACAAAAGTTACAAAGTTCAATATTGCCAGGAGATTTTTCTCGTTAATAAAGTAACATTGTTAAAATTTCAATTTATCTCGTATAATTATCGAATTTATTTTTCTTTAGTTTAATTTTATAAGAATCGTTGTTTATTTTCCTACCGAGAATTATTTTTTCCTTCTCCTACATCGTACAGCACAGCAACAAAATGAACATAAACTGTAATTTCTAACATAATCTGAGAATATAGAAAAATTACGTGGTAATTCTGTATTAGTACATCTTGTTAGAAGGCGTTGAATTATATTATGTGATTGAGCGGATAAGCGTGCGTACCGCTGCTCGCTTTATGATATATTGCGATTGGATGCAATCTATCGGTGCGACCCGAATGCTCTGTTGCAATTCACAAAGGCAATATCCCGTTCGTATCTGGACCGACATGTATATGCAACTATTGTTTATACCGTGTGGAAATCGACGATTCGATTGAGTTCGTACAATTTTTATATGGGCATTTGCTTTGTAGTTAATCCATCACACTCGAAAAAACAAAAAAAAAACCAACGTTAGCACTAATAAACTAGGATCCCTCAGTTTCAATAAACAAAACTCTATTCAGTCGAAATAAATAACTTTATAAACACAAAAATTAACAATGCCATTCAGAATTTAAGAAGAGCACAATTCAATGAATTATTACTTCGAATAATTCGTCTTTTTGATGACTCTCTCACATTTAGATAAGAAAAATGCTGCGTGTCCCAGTCTTGCAGTGCTGCATTCAACTATATAGTATTAGTTTGTTTTAATTTTCCCCATTAAGAATAGCAGAAAATTGTGATCTAATCATAACATGTTCACGAGCAGATGGCACAATTCTTTGCAACGATGCCCGACTTGGTAATTTGCAGTCCGAATATTTATTCCAAAAGAAGATATATGCTTCCTTGTCTAGTAAATTAAACGGTAGATTACATGCAATAAAGGTAACACATAAATTAAATTTGTCTTAGTGTCGTGTGCAATTTTTTTTTTAAGAATCCTGTTTACTATTTACGTGACGTAGACAATCCCTTTTGGACTAACACATTAAAGGGATATTACAAATTACACATTGAATTTTAACGCCATCATAATTTAGATCAGGCATTTCTGCTATCAATTCTGTAACTTTGTCCAACATTGGTCGTTTTCGCGACGTAGACAACATTTTTAAAACAAACGTAGAACTACGAAATAGTATTTACGGCAGTGTACATGTATACACAACAGATCTGGTTGAGACTCGCAGCTATACTGAGAGTTGTATCGAACCTCCGCCACTACCCGTTGGCGCTAGTGAGCAATTCTAATCATTAACGTGTAAAATATCCTTAAAAAAAAAGAATGAGGACCCATGAGTTCTTGAAACAGCTGTTCCAAATTAAAAGTGACAATAGAAACATCAAGTACAAAGTATTCATCGTAAGGTTTTTGAAAACCCTGAGGTACTTTGAACACTGTTAAAAGTGCGCTTCGGGCGCTTGACAAAGTGGTTGATGATATTGATATGTGCAAGCAACATCTTTAAAAATTCATCATACATTAGTATTAAAAATGTTAAGACTCCATTTTGTGTAAACTCGGCTTTACGAGTAATAATATTGACAGCAAAATTGAGGGTTCTTAGCATCACTACATCAAAACCAGCAACAAACAGTCTAACGTGCTTGATGATCAGGTGGATTTAAGGCCTGCTTAGATGATAGGGGTAGAGCTGCTGCTCGTGGAGAAGTCTCCAAATAAGTAGAGCACTAACTCCTACTTGACAAACTTATCTCTGCATTCTGTGCTAACACTGCATTTTCTGCCTCAGGGACGGGAAACGACCCTAGCGTCCGGGAATTATTAGACTGTTTCGCAAACGAATCGGTATCACACAATCTTTCCTGCAGTCTTACAAAAACATGAACTGAAGGGATTTGAAGATTCCAATGAGTGTTAACATACATAAAATGCATGTCGGTTAATTCAGAGTTAGAGCAACTATGGATATAGTTAGGACTTACTTCGCAATACAATTAGCAATGACTGTATGTAATATGTACCTGCACATTATCGTGTTGTTATTCTTTTATTTTATTCTTTGTAAATATGTACTCACGATGACTTATTCTACGTCAGTATTATTATTATTAAATATATTTTTATCAAAGAGATCTTCAATCCACGCTTGCAATGGTGGAAGATCATTAACTCCACATAGAAACTGCCTATACGATAATTGACAGGGAGAGGCTTAATCAGAGCATCATTACTTTGTTTCGTAACCTTAGTAGCAATGTCTTTGGTAACATCTTTCAGTTAGCTTGTAATTATACTAGCAATTAACTCTGTTTCGTCAAATAAAAAACTGATTAGGTTGACAAAGGAATGAATTGAAGATGTCTATGCCTTCATACGTCTTACTGGGAAAAATATAATTCTAAACCAACGAGTACTAGGTTAGGAACAGTCCAAAATAAGACTAACTAAATAAGCTCACTACAAACAGTGATTAACACGGATGAAAATTACTTGCACGTGCAAAAAGATGCGTCTGCTCACCTTAAAAGATAGCTGGAAAACCTCCAAAGTGAAACTATTTGAAACCTTGGATATGTTGAGAAAACGTAAATATTCAGAGAGAAAACTAAGCGTAAATGTCAAAAGAGCATTGCCAACCTAGAAAGTATTGGGTTAAAAGACCTATGGGGACGGGGAATAAAATAATACCACCACACTCATAGTTGTTCCTCAAGGAATAGTTTGCCTCAAGTACTTGATATGGAAAGGAAAAATTTTAAGGTAGCTCCTCGGGTACCTTAACACTAGAACCGCCGCACCGATCATTTTGACCGTCTTTCAATTTTAAAGTTTTTTTTTTTTCAACGGAATTAATTTTGATATGATCTTGAAATCATATGACTTTTGCTAAATTTTAAACGGCCGCCCCGGTCAAATTGACCGGTACGTTAAGAAAATGTTTTGAGAAACTTTATTTGTCAATTCTTTCTCTTGGTTGCAACATTTGAAAGAACTAAACATTTAAAAACCCTTTAAATATATGCATTTTTAAAACTATTTTAAATAAAAAACAAGGCATATAACTGACAACCGATCAGAGCTTTTTCCCTATTTCTTGACTTGTTTGACATGTTCAGTTGCCCCGCAAAGAACCTTTCTCTGTTTTTTATGTCCGAGCAATTTGGGCATACGACAAAATTTTTTGTGTTTCAACCTGCACTATTGTGAACATACAAAAGACTGTACTCTAAAAGTTTCTCCTTTTAGTTAGACTGAACAGTACGTGGCCCAGAAAATCTCGGCTGCACAAGCAGGTATTTAGACGAACTGGAAAATCTTTCACCAGGAAATTGTGAGAATGATTCTAAATCAGTAAGAACAGCGAAAACGAAATTCGTTCTCGAGTTGCTGCGAGTGGGGAACAAAATAGTGATGAATCTGACAATGACACAGTTTGTGATGTAACGGTTGTAGTAACTGGGCAGTTCCAGTAAAAGGCAGGAAGGAAAACGCTTTCGTTCTTTTCCCAGCAGAAGAAACCAACAGAAAAAGGATTTTCCTTCAATCTTGGTGAAGTTTGCAAATCAAAGACAATTCCCAATGGAAAAAGAAATTTCGCGAGTCAGCCTACTGCAGGAAAAAACCCAAAATTTTGGGACAACCAGGGTCAACAGGCTATGCAAAACAAAAGTAACTGAGAAAATGTGAGTAGTTTTGGAGATTATCTACATGAGTCAAGCGAGATACATAAAAAACCCCCGGCTGAAGCTAGAAGACAACTAGGCAGTCAAGACTGGCAATTATCTGTAGGAGATCTAGAATCCTTTATTGCCATTCTCAGGGTTCCAGTCACTTAGAATTAGATTCCTTATGGTCAAAAAACGATGCCTAGAAACTGGGTATACGATAATTGACAGTGAGAGGCTTAATCAGAGCATCATTACTTTGTTTCGTAACCTTAGTAGCAATGTCTTTGGTAACATCTTTCAGTTAGCTTGTAATTATCCACCAATTAACTCTTTTTACTAAATAAAAAACTGATTGGGTTGACAAAGGAATGAAGAATGTCTATTCCTTCATACGTCTTACGGGGAAAAAATATAATTTAAACCAACGAGAATATTGGGAACAGCCCAAAAAATAAGACTAACTAAATAAGTCATTTTAAAATATTGATTAACATGGATGAAAAATTTAAAAAAGATGCCCGCTCCCCCAAAAATTAAGCGGGAAAACCTCCAAAGTGAAACTTTTTGGGAAACCTTGGTTTGGTTGAGAAAACGTAAATATTCAGAAAAAACTAAGCGTAAATGTCAAAAGAGATTGCCAACCTGAAAGTTTTTGGGTTTTAAAAAGACCAGGACAGAATAAAATACTACCCCCAAATTTTCTAGTTGTTCCCCAAGGAATATTTTTGCCTAAAAGTACTTGATAGGGAAAAGGGAAAAAAATTTAAAAGGGGAAACCCCCGTTTTTTTAACAGGGAACCCTTCCCTCGATCAATTTAAAGTTTTTTTCAATTTTAAAGTTTTTTTCAAGGGAATTTAATTTTGATATAATTTTGAAATCTTTCGATTTTTTCAAAATTTTTTTGGGCCCTTTTCTCCCAAAATTTGAATATTTTGTAGAACTCTAAGCGGTGTTCTGGGAAATTTTGCCTTAAAAGGTCCCCTGGAAAAAATGACGTCTACTTTAAAAAATGTTTTGACAAACTTTATTTATAATTTTTTCTTGGTTGCAACATTTGAAAGAACTTTCCCGGGATGTACCCCATGTAAATATAAAACATAATTTCAGACATTTATTACATAAAAAAAGGCAAAAACCCGCTTTTCCAACCCGATCAGAGCTTGTTCCTATTTGTTAGTACTTGTTTCAACATGTTCGGGCTTTCCCTCGAAAAAAGAACCTGTTTCTCGTGCTCTTTTTTGTGTCGCTCGCGCAGGTTTTCCCCTACAAAAAATTTTTCTAGTTTCAACCCGTACTATCGGGTACTCTAAAAATGCATTCGTCCTGTTTAGGACTGAACAGGGTTTTTCCGAAAGGCCGCTCGGCTGCACAAACTTTAGGGTATTTAGACGAACTGAAAACTTTCACCAGGGAAATTTTGAGAAAGATTCTAAATCAGTTAGTACGGACAATTTAAATTGAAATTCGCCCGAAATTGTTGCGGGGGCGAGGAACAAAATAGAAACCAACAGAAAAAGGATTTTTCCCTTTAATCTAAGTGCAGTTTGCAAAAAAAGACAATTCCCAATGGTAAAAATTTCTGCCAGAAGCCACTCGGGGAAAAAACCCCAAAATTTCCCGGGACAATCCCAGGGTCAACAGGTTATGCAAAAAAAAAAAAGTAACTTCAGAAATGAGTAGTTTCTGGAGATTATCTACGGGTGAGTCGATGCTGAGACACATAAAACAATGCACCGAGGCTGAAGCTAGAAGACAACTAGGCAGTCAAGACTGGCAATTATCTGTAGGAGATCTAGAATCCTTTATTGCCATTCTCAGGGTTCCAGTCACTTAGAATTAGATTCCTTATGGTCAAAAAACGATGCCTAGAAACTAATTTAGAGAAATCATGCGATATCTCAGATTTTGATCTCAAGTCTACAAGGAAATAAAGATTGGAACATGACAAGTTTGCTTTAGTTTTTGAAATATGAAAAATTTGTTTACAATTGCAAAATTTGTTATGTGCCCGGAGAAAACATAACAATAGACGAACAATTTTTTTCCTACAAAAGCAAGATATCGATTTACGCAATATATGTCCAATAAACCGGATAAGTTTGGCATTAAATTTTGGCTCTGCCGACACTGAAGCAAAATTTGTTGATGCCTTCCCATATTTAGGAAAAGATGATTCGAGACCAATAGGACGACCACTTTGTGAATACGTCGTTCTAAAATTATTAGAGCTTTACATCAAGGAAGAAATGTGATAACGTACAATTTTTTTACCAGTTTGGAACTTGCAAAGAAATTAGCAAAACTAAACACCACAATTGCTGGAACTGTGAACAGGTCGAGAAAAGAAATTCCCGAAGTAATCAAAAAGCGTAAAGGTTCTTTATATGAAACTGTTTTATTTACAAGTAAAGAAAATGTTTGCACTTTGACAGTGTATCAAGCTAAAATAAACAAAAATGTTCTCCTTCTAAGTACGCAACATCCAACAGTTTCAATTGATGCTGATACAAAGAAAAAGCCAGTTTTATACTATAATAGCACAAAATATGGCGTTGACGTAGTAGATCAAATGGCCCGAAAATACAGCGTGAAGGCACCCTCAAGAAGATGCCCAGACCATGTTTTTTATAATATATTGTATCTTGTTGCAATCAATGCGTTTGCTGTATACAAAGACATCACTGGCAAAAAAATAAAACGTCGCGACTTCATTCTGCAATTGGCAGAACTCTCGCAACAATCCAATAACAACGAAGAAGACCCTCAGGAGGGATCACCGAATCAAAAATGCAACAAGAACTTACAGGCTGGATCAAGGACAGATAAGCAATCTCGCAAAAGACGTACATGTCAAGAAAAGAAATGTGAAAATAAGACTTACCATAGATGCAAGAACTGTAACAAGAACATATGTGGAAAATGCGGATTTTAGAATTTTTAAAATTTTAACGATATTTAAAAACAAGTTAAGTTTGAAGTTATTTTATATTTTGTGAATAAATATACACTTTTATGCAAACAAATTATGTTAATTAATAAAAAAAGTCGAAACAAAATTGAGTTTTAATCACCGGTCAATTTGACCGGGGCGGCGGTTCGATGTATGAGGAATTCTTGGCGGTTCTAGTGTTAAAGGTTTGTTCAAACTACCGATTTCTAACCTGGATGTTATAGATTTCATATATAGCGGGAAATTTAAGGCAACAAGGTGGGAGAAGTGAGCAAAATAGTAGGAGATATAGCGCCATATTTAAGCTGTTAAAGGTTAAAAATAGTTTTCGCGCTTGCTAAAAAAGTTAATATCTATGGCAGAGTTTTAAATAAAGGGAAGTACGTTTAATTATAATAAATGTAAATCTTTAATAACAATTATAACAAAGGGAATAACTTGCAAAAACCTACGTCTGCCAACTTGCATCCCTGGCAACTAGCGACCTCTTGGAATTGAGTGAAACCAAGAACATGGAATATTTGATGTACTGTAGTTTTGATGGATATCCAATATTAACCAACATCACACTTATTTTTCGCGACAAAAACAGCACTCTTGGGTCTCAGATACCCAAAGGTGTTTTTATGAAAACCGACTGAGAATGTACATATTTGGTGGTTTCGATAGAATCTGTAATTACAACAGAATTAGCAACCGAAATCGAACCTTTTTTTTATGTTTCGAAAGTATGTAATGCTCGAGATAATAAAGATATGATAGCTTCTGTAACATCTAACATAAAATTTTATTAAACAAAACAACTATAAAATTCGAAATTTAAACAAAGGAAATAATAAAATAATTCTTTTAACAAAAAAAATACATTTTTTGGCGATATGAATTGTAATCATTCGTAGCCGATCACTTCAGTTTCTTATATTTTGATGCTCACATTCACAATATATTTCGCCCTATGTTCCAGATAAATCGGTAATAGGATGTCCTTGATCGGCTACGTCAATTTCTAGAATCTCACAAATTTTCTGACGTAATGGTTTCCGTAATGTCGGCACTTGAATTCGTTGTCGTAATGCGGTTCTATTGGAGCCATCTCTATTGTAGATTAATAATAATAATAATTATTATTATTATTATTATTTATTTCAGCCTTGACCTGTAGAGGCATTGACATTGTCGTAAATAAAATAAGTATAAAATTGTAAAATATATAATATATATTAGCGAGGGTATATAGCATCAAGTATATTAAACCAAATTCGTAGAGGCCGACGTCTGGTTTTTCGCGAAGTGGTGTAAGAATGGCACACCTGATCAAAAGAATCAGTTCCTCCTTTGGTTTCATTATACGAGGGTAAGTCAAATATTATCTACACTTCCGCCATAACAAGCTTTGAAGATCATCGTAGTGGCGGCCGCTTGCGCATGCGTTGAGTTGGCGCCTCTGTGGTCGTGTGTGCGGAATTTAATCACGATCACGTTATTTGCGAGCATAAGCATGTCAGCTTCGCTACTAGTTTGCACCAAAGAGGAACAACGAGCAGTGATCGGATTTTTGTGGTCAAAAGGCGTGAAAGGTGCTGAAATTCACCGGAGACTTTTTTCACAATACGGGGACAGCGCTTCATCTCGTAAAAGCGTTTTTTTGTGGATCGAAATATCTCAAAGTGGCCGCATGAACGTAACACAAAAAGAGAGCTAGACGGCCGTCAACCTCGACCACCGACGACAACATTCAGCAAGCTCGAAAGATGGTTACAGCAATTAGGCGAGTTACTTAAAAATGCGTTGCCTTCCGCGTTGAAGCGATCCAGTAAACGTTTCTGCGGTAAGCATTCGTGACCCACGCGCACACTTTACGAATTTGACCCATCTGGAAAATTTGATAGGAAACCGGATGATTTTTAAAAAGATGCAATTCACCTTGGTAACTCGCCTATTTTCTGTAACCATCTCTCGAGCTTGCGAATTTTTCCTCAGTGGCAGGGTTTACGGTCCTCCAGCTCCCCCTTTTGGTACGCTCGTGCTGCCACTTTGAAACATTTCGATCCACAAAAAAAAGCTTTACCCATAAAGCACTGTCCCCCATTTGGGCAAAGCCTCCGGTGAATTTCAGCCCTTTCACACCCTCTGACCACAAAACGGATCACTGCTCGTTGTTCCTCTTTTGGGCAAACTAATAGCGGAGCTGACATCCTTTCTGTTGTAGCTAGCAGGCAAATGACGCGATCGTGATTAAATTCCGCACACATTACCACAGAGGCGCCAACTCAACGCATTTCAGCGCAATTTAGCGGAACACAGCTCACAGGAATAAGGGCAATCCCACATATGCACTGCCACATGCTTTTTTACCAGGAAAAAATTATTTAAAAAACCCCAAGAAAAGGTTTTTTTTTTGTCATCATTCCTTGTTTCCTCCGCAAATATGTGTTTTAAAACCCCAAAGTAAAAATTTCCCTCCCGGTTTTTATATTCATCAATTTACCCTTCTCAGAAAATGATTTGTCACAGACCTCACAAGTAAGACTTCACTCGTGTGTGTTTGAATATGAGCCATCAATGAACTCTTTCAAAGAAATGATTTTTTACAAATCTCGCAAGTAAAAGGCTTTTCACCAGTATGTGTTAATAGGCCCATGAAAAATTCCAAAGAAAA
>JAROYC020000003.1:1592047-1609045 GCA_029619255.2 Dynastes hyllus | reverse complement strand
TCACCCTGTATTTTCATATGAGCCACCAATGAATTCTTCCGAGACACTGATTTTTTACAAATTTCGCATGTAAAAGGCTTTTCACCGGAGTGTGTTTTAATATGAACCATCAACGCACTCTTCCAAGAATATGATTTTTTACAAATATCGCAAGTGAAAGGCTTTTCACCGGTGTGTGTTTGAATATGAGCCGTCAATGCACTCTTCTGTGAAAACGATTTTTTACAAATTTCGCAAGAAAAAGGCTTTTCGCCAATGTGTCTTTGAATATGAGCCGCCAAGGCAGTCTTCCAAAAAAATGATTTTTTACAGATTTCGCATCTAAAAGGCTTTTCACCTGTGTGTGTTTTAATATGAGCCGTCAATGCACTCTTCCAAGAATACGATTTTTTACAAATTTCGCAAGTAAAAGGCTTTTCACTGGTGTGTGTCTGAATATGAGCTGCCAGTACAATCTTCTGATAAAATGATTTTTTACAAATTTCACAAGTAAAAGGTTTTTCACCCGTATGTGTTCGAATATGGGCTGTCAATGCACTCTTCCAAGAAAATGATTTCTTACAAATTTCACAGGTAAAAGGCTTTTCGCCCGTGTGTGTTTGAATATGAACCGCCAATGCACTCTTCCAAGAAAATGATTTTCTACAAATTTCGCAAGTAAAAGGCATTTCACCGGTGTGTTTTTTAATATGAGTCATCAGGTGACTCTTCTCAACAAACGACTTTTTACAAAATTCGCAAGTAAAAGGCTTTTCACCAGTGTGTTTTCTGATATGTTTCGTTAGTCCACTACTCGCAGAATATGACTTTTTACAAATCTCGCAAGCAAAAGGCTTTTCGCCGGTGTGTTTTCTAATATGTTTAGTTAATCCATGCCTCACAGAATATGACTTTTTACAAATGTCGCAAGTATAGGGCTTTTCACCGGTGTGTGCTCTAGTATGTATCGTTAGATCGCTCTTGCGTCGAAACGTCCGCCCGCAAAATCTACACATGTGAATCTTCCTGGGCAAATGCGCGCTCCTAATATGGTAATATAGTTTCCTCTTCTCGAACGGTTTTCCACATTTAGGACAGAAAACATTCTTGTCGAGCTTATGAGAGACCTTTTGAGCTTTTAGTTTATGTTTGTGTTCAAAACTTTTATCGCATTGAACGTTCAAATTTTCAACTTTAATACTTTCCAAAAAGGCACCTTGTGCTACGTTGTGATCACTTATCGATATTCCTGCTTTTGAATCAAGAAAATCTCCAGTTTGAATTACAAAATCTTCTAATTTAACGTCTGGATCATTATTAGATTCTTTACCTTGGGTTCCATTGTGATCACTTGTCAAAGATATGCCTGCTTTTGAATCGAGAATATTTCCTGCTTGAAATATAAAATCTTCTAATTTAATGTCTGCGTCATTATTATATTCACCACAGCAATGTCCATGCAACTCATCATATTCTGTGGCCATTTTTGTGAACAGCATTTACGAAATTTCGTTTATTGAAATAATAGAATATAACCTAAAATTTTGTCTATCTGTTCTTCTTCTTCGACTAACTTAGTGTGTTTTTCACTCCTCCAAAGGGAATGGGAACAGGTGAAATCAGGCTCGCAGAGTAAGTCATATAAAAAAAATCTTGCTCCTAGAAAAGAAACAAAGGAAATGTATGTAAGTATGCGGCTATTGTTTATACAGTGAGGACCTAAAGTATCCCCCCCCCCACTTTTGAACAATTGCGGCTAACGTTTTCGGAAAAAATAGGTCGATTTTTATTTTTTCTAAGCTAACTTTTGGTATTATCGAGAGTTCAACCTCATTTCCGGTTTCAATAGAACACCCTATATATTTTTACATTTTTGGAAAGGCAATGGAAGGACGAATTCAACCATACCACATTTTTTATACTTTAGCCTAAGAAATATTACGATATGGAGCAATAAAGTTGGTAGTAATCTTTACATGTACGCATGAGGAAATCTAATTAGATATTCTCATTTGTACGTTTTTGTCGAGTAAATTACTGCAAACGCCTCTACAGAACTGAACAAATCGTATTGCTACAAATTCTGACGCGGCAGTAGCCCCAACTACTGACTTAAACCGCCATAAGTTAATTAATTGAAAAGTAATGCCATCACCTATCCACCATCTATGGACGCGCGTTTCGATGTTATCATCTCGTCGGCATAGCTTTGTGGAAGGTAATGGCATTTCAATATTTTAAATCGTATATATACGAAGTAGATGTTTACATGTACGCATGAGGAAATCTAATTAGACATCCTCATTTGTACGTTTTTGTCGAGTAAATTACTGCAAACGCCTCTACAGAACTGAACAAATCGTATTGCTACAAATTCTGACGCGGCAGTAGCCCCAACTACTGACTTAAACCGCCATAAGTTAATTAATTGAAAAGTAATGCCATCACCTATCCACCATCTATGGACGCGCGTTTCGATGTTATACATCTCGTGGGCCCTAGCTTTGTGGAAAATGGCATTTCAATTTTTAATCGTATAAAACGAAGTAGATGTTTACATGTACGCATGAGGAAATCTAATTAGATATCCTCATTTGTACGTTTTTGTCGAGTAAATTAATTTACTCGATTTGTACGTTTTTGTGGAGTAAATTAATTGGCAGCAAAATTGGGGGTTCTTAGCATCACTACATAAAAACCAGCAACGTGATTGATGATCGGGTGGATTTAAGACCTGCTTAGATGATGGGGATAGAGCTGCTGCTCGTGGAGAAGTCTCCAAATAAGTGGAGCACTAACTCCTACTTTGACAAACTTATCTCTGCGTTCTGTGCTAACATTGCATATTCTGCCTCAGGGATGGGAAACGACCCTGGCGTCCGGGAATTATTAGACTGTTTCCCAAATGAACCGATATCATACATTCTCTCCTGCAGTCTTACAAAAACATGAATTGAAGGGATTTGAAGATTTTGATTAGCGACAACATTCATGAAACGCATGATGGCTAATTCAAAGTTGAAGTGACGATGGATATAGTTAAGACTTACTTCGCAATACCATTAGTAATGAGTGTATGTGATATGTACCTGCACATTATCGTATTGTTATTCTTTTATCATTTTATTCCTTGTAAATATGTACGCACGATGACTTATTCTACATCGGTATTATTATCATAAATATTAAATATATTTTTATCAACGATATCTTCAACGCACACTTGCAATGATGGAAGATTGTTATCTCCACATAGAAACTAGTTATATGATAATTGACGGTGAAAGAATTATCCAGAGCATCATTACTTTGTTTCGTAGCCGTAATAGCAATGTCTTCGGTAACATCACTCAGTTAGCTTGTAGTTACAGTAACAATATTAACTCTGTTTCATCAAATAAAAAACTGATTAGGTTGACAAAAGATGAACTGAGAATGTCTACGCCTTCATACATCTTACTGGGAAGAATATAATTCTAAACCAACGAGTACTAGGTTAGGAACAGTCCAAAATATGACTAACTAAATAAGCTCACTACAAACCGTGATTAATACGGATGAAAATTATTTGCACGTGCAAAAAAATGCGTCTGCTCACCTTAAAGGATAGCTGGAAAACCTCCAAAGTGTAACTATTTGAAACCTTGGATTTGTTGGGAAAAAGCAGAGGAAACGTAAGGCAGAGAATAAACTAGGCGTAAATGTCAAAAGAGTATTGCCAACTGAGAACGTATTGGGTTAAAAGACCAATAGGGGGGAAAATAAAGCAATACCCCCATATTCATAGTTGTTCCTCAAGGAACATGCTAAATCTTAAGGTAGCTCCTCAGGTACCTTTAAGGTTTATTCAAACTACCGATTTCAATCAGGGATGTTATGGATAGTTTTGCCAGGTGAAATTTTATTCCATCCCTAGATAGAGCTGGTAAAAGATCCCTGCAACCAAGAATCTTATGCTGTATTACTGGGTGCATAATAATACTACAATGTACAAAAAATAATTTATTTAACTTTCTAATAACAAAAATAGGAAATAAACTTAGTTAAACAATAGTCCATTTAAGAATTAGTTACATGCTAGACATAATTTTCAACACAGATGAGTTAATTTCTTTAACAAATCAAAATCTACATTAAAATTAAAACAGTTTTCATTTTTTAACAATGTCTTAGTATGTAAAATGCCACTTAAAATCTCCGTAGATAATCTATTTCGAATCTTTGTTTTATTCAAAGATATTGCTGAGAAAATTCTTTCTACAGTGGCACTTGAATGTGGCAAACACAGGATGTTGAATACAAACTCGGAAAGAGTAGGAAACATCAACGAATCATCAGCAGATTTTGTTTGAAACACTTTTGTCCAGAATTCCGATATGTTAAGATTTTTGAAATCGTTCATGTCGATATTGCGAAGTTGCCGCCATTCTCGGTCTAAATCATGCAATTTGTTCAGTGGGACAATGAAACAGTTCACTAAAACCCTTACCACAACACTTTAATGCCGAAGTGTGCATGGATTTTTATAACACCCTGTATTTTGATCGCAAGTTCGAGCACTGTATTCAACGTCCCAAAATCAACAAAACTATTAATAAAAAATAAGAAAATTTACCCCATCTGGAGACACAGTGTATATGTACCTTCACGTGGTTCGTTAGCATTCCTTTTTAATATGCTGCTTCATATGGCGTGTTAGATTTGATATACTCGTAAATTCGGCCGAACACAACTCACAAGAATAAGGGCAATCCCCCGTATGCACTGCCATATGTCTTCTTAGACTTACAGAGCAGCCAAATGTCATTTTACAATCTTCGCAAGTAAAAGGCTTTTCACCAGTGTGCGTTCTCAGATGAGTCGTCTGTTTACTCTTCGAAGAGAATTGTTTTTTACAGATCTCACAACTAAAAGGCTTTTCACCCGTGTGTATTTGCATATGAGTCGTCAGTCCATTCCTCTGACAAAATGATTTTTCACAAATTTCGCACGTAAAAGGCTTTTCACCCGTGTGCGTTTGAATATGAGCCGCCAATGCGCTCTTCCAAGAAAACGATTTTTTGCAAATTTCGCATGTAAAAGGCATTTCGCCCGTGTGCCTTTGAATATGAGTCGCCAGTCCAGTCTTCCGGCTAAATGATTTTCTACAAATTTCGCAGGTGAAAGGCTTTTCACCCGTGTGTGTTTGAATATGAGCCGCCAATGTACTCTTCCAAGGAAATGATTTTTTACAAATTTCGCAGGTAAAAGGCATTTCACCCGTGTGTCTTTGCATATGTGTCGCCAGTCCACTCCTTCGAGAAAATGATTTTTCACAAATTTCGCAAGTAAAAGGCATTTCACCGGTGTGTTTTTGAATATGAGTCGTCAGGAGACTCTTCTCAATGAATGACTTTTTACAAAATTCGCAAGTAAAAGGTTTTTCGCCGGTATGCGTTTTAATATGTTTGATCAGCCCTTTCCTCCAATAAAAAGATTTTTTACAAATTTCGCAGGTGAAAGGCTTTTCACCCGTGTGTTTTAGAGCGTGGGTTGCCAATTCACTCTTCCAAGAAAATGACTTTTTACAAATTTCGCAAGTAAAAGGCTTTTCACCGGTGTGTTTTTGAATATGAGCCGTCAGGTTACTCTTCTCAGCAAACGCCTTTTTACAAAATTCGCAAGTAAAAGGCTTTTCACCGGTGTGTGTTTTCATATGCTTCTTTAGTCCATCCTTCGCAGAAAATGCCTTTTTACAAAATTCGCAAGTAAAAGGCTTTTCACCGCTGTGCGTTTTCATATGCTTCGACAGTCCATTCCTCGCAGAATATGACTTTTTACAAATTTCGCAAGTATAGGGCTTTTCACCAGTATGTGCTCTAATATGTACGGTTAGATCGCCCTTGTGACGAAATGTCCGCTTGCAATAGCTACACATGTGAATCTTCCTGAGCAAATGCACGCTCCTAATATGATAATATAGTTTCCTCTTCTCGAACGGCTTTCCACATTTAGGACAGAAAACATTCTTGACATGTTTACGAGAGACCTTTTGAGCTTTTAGTTTATGTTTGTGTTCAAAGCTTTTATCGCATTGGTCGTCCAAATTTTCAACTTTAATATTTTCCAATAAGACTACGTTGTGATCACTTATCAACGATATTCCTGCTTTTGAATCAAGAAAATCTTCCGTTTGAATTGCAAAATCTTCTAATTTAACATCTGGATCGGTATTAGATTCTTCACAGTTATTATCGTAATGTTCATGCAGCTCATCACATTCTGTGGCCATTTTTGTGAATAGCATTAACAGAATTTTGTTTATTCAAATAATAGAGTATAACCTAAAATTGGGCCTATTTCTTCTTCTTCTCCAACTACCTTAACTTGTTTTTCACTTTTCCAAAGGGAATGGTAACATATGTGAAACCAAGCCCGCAAAGTAAATCGCATAAAAAAACTTTCACCTAAAAAAGAAAAAGAAAATAACAGTTATTACAAAAAATTACATAAAAATTAAGCAAAACTACAAAATATGCATTAATCAATCTGGGCTGGGTAACCACCAAGTACTGCGCCGAGTCGTTACCCCCGGTATAACAAGGCCTAGCAGCTCTGACGTCAGCAGGATTCGAATCTGCAACAGACTCTGTGGTGTAGTTAGCACGCCCGTTCGGTAAGCCAGAGTCGTAGGTTCGAATCCTACAGGCGTCTAATGAGAAATTATATTTTCATGTCGATTTTTTACTGCTAAAAGTGCTTTGAACACCTAATAAAGTGGTTCATGATTTTGAAATTTTACGCAACATTTTAAAACTCACAAATTTAGTATTGTAGTAATTTAAAGGCTTCAGCCGAGTAAATTCATACACATGGTAGGGGTAAAGCTGCTGCTCCTGGAGGATAAGCGGAGCAGTAATTTCTACTTTGGCAAACTTATTTCTGCATTCTGTGCTAACATTGCTTTTTCTACCTCAGGGATGGGAAGTGACCCTGGTGTTCCGAAATTATTAGACCGTTTCTGAAATGAACCAGTATCACACAATCTTTCCTGCAGTCTTACAAAAACATGAATTGAAGGGATTTGAAGAATCCCATATAAAAAATAAAAAGGATATCTTGGGACTTTTTTTAATCATTGGAATGACTGTATGTAATTTTATGCATATTTCGTTTTATTTTTATTCTTTGTAAATTTTACCACGATGACTTATTCTACGTCAGTATTATTATTATTAATTATATTTTTATTAACGAGATCTTCAATATATACTTGCAATAGTGGGAGACCCTTATGTCCACATAGAAACTGATTACACGATAATTGACAGCAAAAGGGGTTTTCCAGACATCATTATTTTTTGAACCTTAGTAGCAATGTCTTTGATAACATCTTTCAGCTTGTAGTTAGAGTAGCAATTAACTCTTTAACAACTGTTTCATCAAATAAAAAACTGATTAGTTCGACAAAAGAGGTGGCTTGAAGGTATCTATGCCTTTATACATCTTAATGGGAAGAATATGATTCTAAACCAACAAGCACTACGTTAAGAATAGTTCAAAATGTGATTACAAAACCCTATTAAAAGGGTGAAAATTACTCACGTTTAAAAAAATGCGTCTGCTCACCTTAAAAGCCGGAAAAACTCCAAACTGAAACTATTTGAAACCTTGGATTTGTTATGAAAACGTAGAAAAAATGTAAATGTCAAAAGAGTAAAGCCCACAGTGTAGCCAACTAAGAAAGTATCAGGTTAATGGTTAAAACAGGGGGTAAATAAATCTTGTGATTTTTTCCACAGTAGTGCAAGTTTGGTAGAACGTAGTTATTCTAGAACATAGGTTCTACCAACCTTGACAGTAATGTACATATCAAGGCTGAGTGCAATACCCTATTTATATTTATTGCCATTTTTGCTGTTATTAACGATAATTAATTAATGCTATTAGGGTCCTGCACTAGAGGAAAGAATTCTGAACAGTTTGAATTTTCAAACATCTAATTTTGAAGTTAATTAACGACAAAACCTATGCAAAACTAATTTATTAGTCCCAGAGGCCTCTGGGACGGCGTGACTGTGTTTCTTGGCGATAGATGTCGCCGAAAAACATATCAGTGCTGTTTTGGAGATTAGCAGAATAAACCGGGAGGCAAACACAATTGTAACAGCACCCGTTTTTCGACTGCCCGCAACATGCTACTCCCCCTCCTGGGTCGAAGGAGTCCCCTTCACCTGGGCAGCAAGTTGCTTCTCTACAAGATGACTCTTCGGCCGCTGCTGACCTACGGCGCTATGGCCTGGTCCGCAGCGGCTCCGACGCTCCTCAAGAGCCTGGAAGCTCTTCAGAACAGGACTCTTCGCATCATCGTCGACGCCCCTTGGTTCGTAAGGAATGAACAGATTCGTCGAGATCTGGGCATTCCGTCGATTCGAGAGCATCTCGAGAAGATCCTCAGCTCGGCGTGGGCAAGGGCCCGCGACAGCGAGAACCCCTGTGTACAGATGGTCGTCGTCCCCCAGGATCGTCCCCCTCCTCTAGTGAAGATTCGTCGCCCAGCGGATTTCTTCAATTCCGGCTGCGCAACGCCCACGGCCCCAGACGACCATCCTTGACCTCAAGGTATAACTCTACTTGTCACCCAAAGTCATGACCCATCCGAGCCCAAAACTCTTCTACTCTCAACTCCAAGCTGCGCGAACAGAGCCAGCTCCAGCATAAGACGATCAAAGGGTTCAAGGATTTCTCTGTCCGACCCTACTTCCGATTGCAGTTCCCAGTGTTGTAACAGCAGAAAATTGTGCTCAGAACCATGCCGATGACGTCGGGTAGGCAGAAACTTGTTCATGTGTTATAGCACTATTTTCTCTGCTACATTGTTTTTGCCGGGAACGATTCCACCAATACCATGAGCTATATTAGCATTTATTTTTTTGGTTAAAGTTTATTATTTCTAAAGATTAATAATTTTGTTTTTCCATACTTGTTTTAAAATTGTACTCTGGTTTTAATCATAATGTTGTTTATTTTTTAAATCGGTCTGCCCACTCCAGAATAAGAAGATTGTTGATCCCTCAGGTATAAAAACAATTCCCACAGTTGGCCACTTTCTCCTGTTTGTGATAAGTTCTTTTCCACTAGCCGTTGGTGACTTACCCACAAAATAAATGTATTATTATTATATCTAGACGCATAGTTTGCAATTCAACTAGATGACCGTGAAGTAGAAGGAAACGTTGAACTTCAATCTCCAACAGAAAAGGGAAACGAAGTTTTACAAAAAAATATGGTCAAGAGATGCTAATAGAAGTGTAGAAAGTAGATAAGGTGACCAAACGGTTAAGTTAGGTAAAATTCGCTCTGTTTAGCAGCGTATAGAATTTGATATTTAATTTTCCTTTAGGACATCATTTAATTTTGATAATTTTTTAAATGAAAATCCTAGTTAAGAAAGAAATATATTTAATTTATAAGAAAAAATGGTTGTGATAGCAAATATATTTATTATACTTATTTATAACAAAATAAGGAAAGTCTATACAGTGATTTCTGCAATCTCTTCTCTTTTATCCTCGAGAAACTCAAATTCTTCGTCGCAGTTAACCTCTTCGTTTTTTTGCCATATCGTCATCCATAATTTCAATTGTAAATCCTCACTTTTTATGCAAATGTAACAACGCAAAAAACAGGATACTACTTTACTAATTAACTTACTACAATAATATTCTTCATTATCGTGCCTCTACTCTAATCACTAATTTTTTTCGTTCACGCGTTTTGTTTGTTGATATTTGAGTTTTTAGGTTATACGAAATAAGTCAATAAAAGAGAAGCATGTTATATTCACTTCAAATCTAGCTGAAGCGCTTCACTAAAGTGCATTTTCACATCACATCACTTCTAAAACGAAGGAGATTTGCAACTGAAGTAATAGATTTGATTGTACATGCTCTGTGGTCGAATGGTTGCCTTTCGATCCGAACGGCGCGGGTTCATATCCCGGTCGAGACGGTTATTTTTTAATTACGAATAAAAATCAAGGTATGCCTTCTTCTCGGACAAGGAAGTGAAACCGTAGGCTCTGTGTATTCCGTAACCTGACGCTTCACCCAATACACAACATGCTTCTACATTACGAGGGTGGATCAATAACTACCCGTGTTATGAATGAAGACGCAAGTTTTTCGCAAATTATTATTTTTTTTATTTTTCAACGTCAATCCCTTTTAAGGTCTACACACTTTTCCCAACGTTTCTGCCACTTGTTTAAACCCTCCAAAAAGTACGATTTGTCAAACTCTTCAAAATACGCCTGTGTCTCGGCGATAACCTCCTCGTTTGAGCTGAATTTTTTTCCCCCGAGCCAAGTTTTCATGTTGGGGAACAGAAAGAAGTCGCAGGGAACCAGGTCGGGCGAGTACGGTGAGTGCGGCAGTAGTTCGTACCTTAGTTCATGTAATTTGGCCGCGATAATTCCGGATCAATGTGCTGGTGCGTTATCGTGATGGAAACCCTTTTTTTTTAGCCTGAGCCGTGTCCCTTCAATTTTTATCAAACGGCCCAATAATTCACTATGTACTCCCCGTTATCGTTCTTCCTTTCTGCAAAAAGCCCTTGGGGATTATTCCCTTGAACCCCAAAAAAATCGTGGCATGATCTTTCCGGCCGATGGGACCGTCTTTCTTTCTCGGGCAGATTCACCCAAAAAAAAACCATTATTTGGATTGTCCGTTTCTGGGTAAATAATGTACCCGGGTTTCCCAAACGAGGTGACGACTCAACACAAAAACTTCTGCGAATTTCGCGTAAAGAGGTCCAAACACTATTTCGACGGTGACAGCCGTATGCGCTTGTTGTCCATCGTTACCAATCGCGGCACCCACCGGGCCGACAGCTTTCTTACACTTGTCATGTAAAATATTGATTGCCGTTCTGTACGACACGCCTACGGCCTCTTCTTTGCGCTTTTTGTTCGGGATCTGCGAGAATCATGTCGGGGACCTTTTCAACGATTGTCTTTTAAACCACATCTGCCGGGCGAAAACGTTCCTCATTAAAAACAGATGTACGACCACGTCTAAATTC
Organism: Dynastes hyllus; assembly: GCA_029619255.2. Classification (NCBI taxonomy): domain Eukaryota; kingdom Metazoa; phylum Arthropoda; class Insecta; order Coleoptera; family Scarabaeidae; genus Dynastes; species Dynastes hyllus. The sequence continues at coordinate 1,598,002 of JAROYC020000003.1, read as the reverse complement.
GTTGAACCAATACCTTACGGTGGTCAGAGATGGTGAAGGGTCCCTGTAGACAGCATCCAACTTCGTTCTTATTTCTTCGCATGTTTTTCCATCCAAAAACGATATTGTTCTTTTTCCATTTTATCGAAAAACACTAAACACGTGTCGCACAATTGGCTGCCAAATAAATAAATCAGTCTGAAATTTAGTATGGTGTCGTTCGAAAGATGGCTGTACACGACGGTAATGTCTATTTCCCTAAGCAACGCCTCTTGTCTGCAAACACCCGTACTTATTGATCCAGCCTCGTACAATGTATATGCACCTCCATAATGGTCCGTTAGACATCCTTTTTAATATGCCGCTTCATGTGCTGTCTTACACTTTGCAGGCTCTTAAATTTAGCCGAACACAACTCACAGGAAAAAGGGCAATCCCCCATATGCACTGCCATATGTGTTTTTAGCCTCAGAGAGCGGCCAAATGACATTTTACAAACTTCGCAAGTAAAAGGCTTTTCACCGGTGTGTATTATCATATGTCTTTTCAGTCTACCCTTCGCACAAAATGACTTTTTACAAACGTCACAAGCAAAAGGCTTTTCACCATCGTGTGTATGAACGTGAGTCACTAGTCCACTCTTCTGACGAAATGACTTTTTACATATCTGACATGCAAAAAGCTTTTCATCGGTGTGTGTATGAACGTGAGCCGCCAGTGTACCTTTCAAAGAAAATGCGTTTTAAAATTTTTAAGTAAAGGCTTTCACCGGGTGCAATATGCTTCTTCAGGCCATCCCTTTCGTAAAATGACTTTTTACAAATCTGCAAGAGCTTTTCACCGCTGTGTTTTCTAATATGTTTCTTCAGTCCTTCCTTCACACAATATGACTTTTTACAAATTTCACAGGTAAAGGGCTTTTCACCAGTGTGTGCTTGCGACCTAATATGATAATATAGTTTCGTCTTCTCAAACCATTTTCCACATTGAGGACAAAAGACTTTTTTATCATGCTTATGAGAGACCTTGTGACCTTTTAGTTTATCTCTGTGTTTAAACCTTTTATTACATTGGTCATTCGAATTTTCAACTTTAATATTTTCCAATAAGGCACCTTGCGCTACGTTGTGATCACTTATCGATATTTCTGCTTTTGAATCAAGAAAATCTCCTGTTTGAACTACAAAATCTTCTAATTTAATGTCTGTGTCACTATTATATTTCTCAAAGTTTTCAATACTTCTAACATCTTTGTTTAACTGATTATCCAAATTTTCATCTTTAATATTTTCTTAAAAACACCTTGTGTTAGTGTTTTATCAAAGATATTCCCGCTTTTGAATCAAGAAAATCTCCAGTTTGAACTGTAAAATCTTCTAATTTAATGTCTGCGTCAGTATTATATTCTTCACAGTTATTATCGTAATGTTCATGCGACTTATCATATTCTGTCGCCATTTTTGTGAATGCTTTTACTAGATGTTGTTTATTGAAATAATAGAATATAACCAAAGGGTTGGGCCCTATTTCTTCTTGTTCTTAACTAGTTTATTTATTTTTTTCTAAAGGAAAGGGAACCTATGTGGAACCAGACCCGCAAAGTAAGTCACATAAAAAAATCTTCCTCCTAGAAAAAGCCAAAATCGTAAATCTAGCTTAAATTTGGTGATGTATTCAAAAATAGTTGTTAGATATTCTGTGAGGGGAATTATTTCTTACCAATGAATACAGACTTGAAGATGCGACACTTCCGTCAAAACCTTTGATCTTTCGTTCAAATTGTTGGTGACCCTGTCCCTTTTAAAACCCGAAGCAAAACCCCAATTTTAACAGAGCTTCATTCATATATTTTATTATTAATTACGACTGCAATAACTTGATTTTGACATCATTAAAATGCTTGTATATAACAACCGTTTAAATATATTTGGTTTCAAATAGGTTCTGAACGAAAACACGTATTTCCCAACTTACACATTTGATATTTTTGCAAGGATGTCAATAGACTTAATCTAAAATAACTATTTAGTTTAAAAAAGCGTGATTGTAACCCATAAAATTTAACTAAACAATTTTAAGAGAGTAACTCCCACACATTTTTGCCAAATATGTTTTTTTTTGTAGCCTAGAAACCGCTTCGATTACATAAATAGTAATGGGCAAATATGCGGTAACAGCCAAAAGGCGTGGCGGCATAAAGTTTAAAAAAAATAGAAGGTAAAAATAAATTATAAAACGTCTGAAACACTTACCGTTTTAAAAATCTTCCGTGAAATCCAAACCGGGTAACATCTGTTAAATATTTGAATCATTAGATATGTTTCCACAGTTTTTTCAGTCAAGTGAGTACGACGGGGGAATAAAAGTTTTTAATGCCGAAAACGACCGTTGACATCTAGCGATGTTATATTTGCATTTTAAAATAATCTTTTAAACACTTAAGATCCTCAAACGCCCTTCAAAATTTGTCTTTAAAATAAGAAAATCGGGGTCTTTTCTAAAACACTTTCAAGTTTTCGTATTACACAAATTTTTTCGCCTTTCGCATAACTGTGCTGAACATCATTCACAATTTGGGAACCCTAGCGATTCGAAACATCTTGTAATTTTTTTTTTTCCCTCCGCTAATCGAAGTAACTGTTTGAATGTTTTTAAACCCCTTTTAACCTGACTATCTTGAAATATTTCCTGGCTTTTCTTGATTGTAGCTTCTGTCGGTTGAATTTTAAAACTACCTTCTTTACTTGAATAAAAAAACCAAAATTATTTTTGTAGTAAAATGCACCCTGCAACCATTTCCCCAACGTGTAACAATCGGCTGTGGTGGTTCCGGTAAATCAGGAAAAGTTGGTGAAATGTCGGGTACTTTTGGGGGATTTGAAACACCCCCCTTGTACACAATCAATGCATTTACTAGGGGAAAAAAATTAGGAATCTTTGTCCGCAAGATTTAGAGTTGGTTAACGTTAAATGTAAGTTACCATTGTGTTCTTTAAGAGATCGGCCCAAAAACACATGTTTGCGGCACCGTCACTCACAAACATTAAAAATTTTCAAAAAACTTAAAATTTTTTAATGAGTTCAACACCACCTTTAAATTTATCGGTACAATTTAAACTTTTGAAGTAAAAAGGAGATTGGTTCCCTTTGCATACCATTACATTAACCACAAAATGTTTTTTACGATCTGTTGTTTCGTCCACACAACCCAGTTTTTTATCTTTAAATTCCCTTTTCATTCTTTTTCTAAGTTCCCAGCAAATGGGACCATTTCGTATCGATGTCCGACTAGGTAATTTAAGTCCGCATATTTATTCAGAAGGGGAACAAAAGCTTCTTTGTCTAGTAAACGAAACGATAGATTACATAAATAAAAAGTAACACATAAATCAAAGTAAATTTTTCTTGGTCTCGTATGCCACTTTTGAGAAGAATGCCGTTTCTTTTGATGTGACGTTGACAATGGCTTCCGGACAACACTTAGGGATTTTCAAATTCATTGGTTTTAGCGCCATAAAATTAAGTCCCATGTCCCCTATAAAGTTTTTAACTGTGTCTGCCATTGGTCGTTTTTGCGACTCTTAACTCGACATTTTTTAAAAAAGATAAGGGACAATTACGAAAAAATTTTCGACAGCCTACAAAAACAAACTACTGCATACAGCATCGATTTAGTACTGACGCTGTGAGCGCGTGAAATAAATAATCGCCGACTCCGCACCACATATCTACTACACTGACTGTTACCGCTGTTTGCTCAGACTAGTTATAGGTTACAACAACAGGTTATTAGATTATGTTGATGTTTTTACATGGGATTGGCCTTTTAATTTGGAATAATTTGTATCTCATGAATCCAGTGTTGCCACCTCTACCGAAATCACACTGAATTATACCGAATTTTAAGTTTAAAATAAACAATTTTTTGTTTTTTAGTTGTTTTCACACAATTTGAGTCAGGAAATAAATTAAATAGAACATTTTTACTTATATAAAGTCTCTCTGCCTCCGTCATCTATTAACAAGTTACAGAAACATTAATTTCAACTCTTGGGAGTTCTTGAAACTGTTTTAAGTAAAACACCTTAGTGAATCTAAAAAAAAAAACATTCCTATTTAGCATATTCATCGGCAAATTGCGAGAGTTTTTCCAACTTACAATTTGTTGAAAACAAAACAGAGAAATCGTCTGGAAACGACAAAAAAACTCTAGTTTGTTGTATACAAAGCAATACATGCAGAAAGATGTGTGCCATAATTTTCCAGTTGAAAAAAAATTTCATCTCAAAATGACTGACGCTAATCTAAAAGGAAAAAGTTCCTATAAAGATTAGGATAAAAATATAGGGACATGGGAAAAATTGTTTTTTAATGTAAATAAAATTATTCAATTGTTTTATTTAAAAAATAAATTCTTGTGTTTTCCAGGGTATCTCAAATAAAGTGTTAGGCTTTTGGCTGCAATGAATAATACATTAATTTTAAAACTCTACCTAAAATCGTCAAAATCTACCGATTCTTTACGAAGCATTTACCGAATTCGTTACAACCGAAAGTGGCAACACTAGCTGCTTTCTATTTGATCCAAAGTACTGTACTGAACCATTCAGGAAAAATTTTAAAAATATTGTTCCATTTGAAAAGAAGGATAGTTTCCCCCGTACTTTTTTTAAATTTTCCCTCGTGTCCTTACCAATTTTTGGGACATTCCGTATTGTTCTGTTGAGCATGCGCAAAACATAGGTTTATTGATACCCCCCACATTTTACACTCACTGAGGTTAGGTTTAGGTTACACATGTTCATAACTCGAAATTTGATTTACATTACATCTGGACTTATTTCGGCGAATTTATTTTTGTTTTTTCCAATATATAAAGTTATTAGAATAAAAACCAGAGAAAGGACTCCCCCCACACAAAATATTATTAATTAATTCGGAACAGCTGTTTCAGAGGCTCACTGGGCCCCTATTTTCAACCGAGTTACCGAATAAATCTGCCGAATTAATTAATAATATTTTGTGTGGTGAGGAGTGTGCCGATACTCTCTGTTGTTTGTTATACTACCCCCCGTCCTTGCATATTTTTAGGTTAGAATGATTATATTTATGTCCAGTAAAAATGCATGTTCCATTTTTACGGTCAGTACCGTTCAGTATAGTACTTTGAGGAACGGTACGTTACAGTTAATAAAGCAAATCGAAAGCGGCTAATGTCAGAACGAGTACGGGACCAATTTGGGATTGACGTAGGGCGCATGCTCGGTTACGAAGCGGTTCATGCTACATGGAACTATAAATATGTCTAACCTACATTTTCTTTGCTGTTTTTTTGATTTTGAAGAAGTGAGCGAAAGTGAAAGAAGCAAATGCTTACTTTTTAATTTGGTTAAAAAAAGGAACTATTTTGAAAAATAAAAATCACTAGACAGTTTTTCTATATTTAAATTTTAATATTTCTTCTATTAAAACATCACCTCTATTTTACTTGACATAGAAAATGCATTTGTGTTGCTCGCGCTGTTCAATCAATTAAAAAAAACGCACCCTTTAGCTATTTCATACCGACAGAATTTTTTGGAAATAGAAAACATGGTTTGTATTCTATTATTAATCTCCTTGCTCCATAGCAAGTAGACTGACATATGGTATTAGCTTTTGGGGAAACTCAATATTGGCAGACACTGTTTTTAGAAGCTAAAAAGAGATTATCCGTTGTACTGCTGGGCTTAAACCAACAGATTCATGTAGATCCTGACATCACCTTGTATATTCATTCGAGAATTAGCGATTTACAGTCCTTAACCATCAAATTAAACTTAAAAACAGTTAGTAATGTTGTTGTAATTCTTCCTTTGTAGTTGAGTTTCGTGTACGATGTTTTTCAAGACGTTCCACACATTTTCAATTGGGTTTGCGTCTGATGAACTGCCCCAAGGAGTACACGCAGATTTTTTGATTCAGGTATCGCATTAC